>CAUYRT010038774.1:0-86711 GCA_963574885.1 Lepilemur ruficaudatus
ACCTTTTCCTCCTTCACCTTGTTGTTGTCTTCTTCCTTACCCTCTTTCATTAATTGCTTCTGAATATTTCTTATTAAAAATAAGAGCTAAGCCGGGCGCGGTGGCTCACGCCTGTAATCCTAGCACTCTGGGAGGCTGAGGTGGGAGGATCGCTCAAGGTCAGGAGTTCGAAACCAGCCTGAGCAAGAGTGAGACCCCATCTCTACTATAAATAGAAAGAAATTCATTGGCCAACCAGAAATATATGTAAAAAATTAGCCAGGCATGGTGGCGCATGCCTATAGTCCCAGCTACTTGGGAGGCTGAGGCAGAAGGATTGCTTGAGCCTAGGAGTTTGAGGTTGCTGTGAGCTAAGCTGACGCCACAGCACTCACTCTAGCCCGGGCAACAGAGTAAGACTCTGTCTCAAAAAAAAAAACAAACAAAAAAAAAACTGGTTTTAACTGATCAACACTTATGTGCACATATAGTAGTAACATTCACTGGGTGTCCGGCAGGTGGGTGGGGGAGGAGGGGTTATTCACACCTAATGAGTGCGGTGCACACCATCTGGGGGATGGACACGCTTGAATCTCTGACTCAGGTGGGGCAAAGGCAATATAAGTAACCTAAACATTTGTACTCCCATAATATGCTAAAATAAAAAAATTTTTTAAAAAGGCAATTTTCACCTACTGTACTATTGATAGAATGCCAGACATAGGACCCTGAGAGCTCTTTTTATCAGGCCCTCTAGGTGTTTCTGATGCAAGCTCAAGGTTGAGAAACACTTCTCTAGAAACACAGAATGAATAAGGTACAGTACTTGCCACTAAGCACTTTCTCTTGGACTCAAGGAATTTCCAGCTGTTTCAAATTTGCATTTTAATTCTCTAACACAGTTTTACAATATACAAGTTTAGTTGATAGTGATAGTATTCTTACTGCTTAAAAGTGTAATGGTTTTTTATCTCTTCTTGAACAGCCATTGAATGAAGTTTTATAAGAAAATAGTAGTTGGTGAATAACATCCATTAACAAAAGTCTTATGAATCTTAGGGGCTGAGCTGCACTGATATAATATTGTAACATAGATGCATACAGAGAGAGAAAGGGAGAGAATTATAAAACACAGAATCTTAAAAGGCAAATATTTTCAATAAAGAATTTTAAAGTGTTTGTATTGTGTTTGCATTCTAAATAATGCCATTATTATTAATATTATTCTTGCTATTCCCTCATTGTTATTATAATAGAGCTTTTTTACAGGATTTATTACAGTATAATTGACATACAATAAGCTGTACATATTTAAAGCATTTAATTTGATACGTTTGACACATATTAATACATACGTCAGTATCATAAAACAGTTGTAGGAAGGCATGCAATTCTGTTACAGGTATCCACTAGTTGTGCAAGTTCCCCCCACTCCAACCCTCATGGCAGGGGTTGCAGGGAAGGTTTCCAGAGTAAAGCAACAGGAGCTAAGGCTTGTAAGGCAACTACATACCAGCCCAAGTGAATAAAAAAGGGAAGGGCTTTACAGGATAGAAATAAAACCTATCTCACCTATTTGAAGTCTAGACTTTTTTGACTGTTTTTATTCATCATCAAGTAGGGTTTTAAATTATTTAGTCAACCTCTATGTTTCTTAAAATTCCAACTGAAATGACCTTAGGGGGCTAATGAAATGCACAGCACCACACCATAACTGAGAGTAACAATTCCTGTTTCAATCTCTGTAGTTTGTTTCTTGCATTAGAGTAACTTGTTCACCTTTGATCATCCACCCTCTTTGAATGCATATTTCTCTGCTGTGTGTATTGTAGAGAACAGCATGCATTAAAGGGATATTTTTGCTTTTGTAGCAATGAAATCTAATACCTTGCCTTTAATTTCCTTTTAACTTTCTTCTTCCCCTTGAGCCAATTGTGTCCCCAGATGTTCAATTATCGTTACCCCCAGGTGCTAATCCTGGGATTTTACTTTTTGTTCTTAAATTCACATTCTTTCTTCCCTTGCAGGTTGGCTTCATGAGTTGGGGAAGAGACTGGAATCTCCATACTACGGCAATAATACCCTGGGGGGCCCGTCGATCCGAAGTGCCTATATTGCCGCTCTCTACTTCACCCTGAGCAGCCTCACCAGCGTGGGATTTGGGAATGTCTCTGCCAACACAGATGCAGAGAAGATCTTCTCCATCTGCACCATGTTAATTGGTGGTAAGAGTCTTTTCATATCAAGAAAAGAACATGTGTCCACCGAACACTGTTCTGTTTGCTCGGCCCTGAAATACAATAGAGATAAATTGGTTACCACTGGACGATTCTAAAAGCACTAATTTCATTGCTCATCTACATGTATACAAACATTTTAATACACATACAGATTAGCAATGAAGGTCTGTGATGTTAATGAATCCCATTTTCTGGACAGATGAATAAGCAGCCATTTACCTGATGATTGATTTTGAAAGGGCAGGCACTTTGTTTTCTTAACATGCTATTTACCTCTTGTGCTTGTGAGCTACAAGAGTCTGAGTCACAGGTACATGTTTGAAACTCCATTTCATGGTTCCTAACAAGCCAGTGTTATCAAATTTCATTAATATTAATGTAGTAAACAAGGATGTTTCATAGATCATTTGGTTAAAAGTAAAAATAAAAATAAAATACAAATGTTATACAAAAACCGCCAATGCAATAATAAATAGTTAACATTTATTAATTGCTTTTATGTTCCATTCTGTGCCATATGCTCTCATACAATACCCTGAGTAATTCTTAAGGCAAATCTATGGGATTGGCACAATTATTATCCCATTTAACAAATAGACAAATTGTTATACTATTTTCTCTGGACCCCAAACCTACCTTCCTATACTCCACTTTGTAATGCTGGAGTTTGAATTCCACAAACCTTATTCTCTTCTTTGCCAACTGGTTTCAGTTACTTCTTCCAGTAGGGTGCACCAAGTGAACACTGGCAGGCAGGAGGAGAGGGGAAGGGATTGTCTGCTCTGGCATGCACACTGTTCCTTCAGTGGAATCAGGCACCTCAGCAGCAACAGGGGGTTCCAGCTTTGAGTGTCATTAGGCATTGTCAGAACCTGCCTGACTGAGCCTCCTCAGAGATCCCTATATCAGGGGTATCATCTCGTCCAAAATCAGAGCCCTGGCTCCTTGACGCTTGACAGCTCCTGCTCTGGCTTCCTCTATGTTCTAATAACTCCACTTCTTCCCTTTATGTATCCAGCTCTAAGGGTGGCAATGCCTTCTACATTTATTAAGTCCAAGGAACCTCTATGCTTCCTTTTTGCTCCTTCAGCCCTCCAAAACCAGGGAAGCCAATTCTCTATAATAAATTACCACTGTTGAAATATTTAGTATAATTTCTCTTTTCTGAACCTTCCAACAGATACAGGATTGAAATTATTATTATCCATATTTTTCAGATTACAAATCTAAAGTATGGAGAATTAAAATAACTTTCCCAATGCCACATAACCAGTGAGTAAAGAGGCAAGGTTGGAACCCAGGTGAATACTTACTTCTCTCTTTAAATATGTAAAGGGAAACTTTACTGAATTATAAGACAGCTGTCATGCAGTAGTAGGAGATGTGGAAGTCTACTTGGATCAAGTAAGCATTCTTCTTAGATCAGAGTTCTATAAGTATTTTCTGCCTCACAGTATTCCCCCCTCAAAGCCTGTTTTGCCATGTTCTCTTAATGGCCTTAATCCAAGATATCATTTAGAGTTTTGAACCTTTTAGTAGGGGATGGCTCCTACAGGCTTCCTTGTGATATGAGTATGTGGGACATTAAGCTGTTAGTTATCCAACATACAGTGAAACCAAGGAAGTATAAAATCAACCCTTCCCCCCTCCAAGAGCTTATGATCCAGTTTGGAGCTACAATATGTGGAAAGAGTTTTGACAATACTGGACAGTAAGTGCTAAGTGTCAAATCAGTTAGGAAGTTCAGAAGCAATGAGAATTTCTTGGAAAGGCAATGCTGTGGCAGAGTTGCTGAAGTAGCATGCTGGGACCACAGCAATTGTAACAGGCTCTTGGCTGATGTAGAGCAGTGGCAGCCTAGGGAACAGAGAACAGGAATTCTCATTTTCTGAAGAGCTACAATGTGCTAGACCCCTGGTGACTGTTTCATATCCAGTATTATGACTTATATAATTTCTATTCTCCTCGATAGCCCATCTTTCAGCCTAGCAAAATCACAAGCATTTTGCAGATAAACACAGTCTACACTTATTTAATATTTGCCCATGTTTCTTCTATTCTTGATGGAAATTTTGGGAAATGCTCAAGGCTTAAGCCTACTAATTTGACATTTGAAAAAAAAATCCATTAGATAATTGAGCTTATTCTCTATTGATCCACTTATTATATTATGAGTGGTCCTGAATCAGAAATTGTTACGGCGTAAACTATTCCCTGCTGTTCACCGTAGGTAGGAGCTACACTGGTACAAGGCCAAAAGATATGGGAAATAATCTGATAATGTCACTTTGTCACTTGTTTGTTAAGCATTTATTCAGCAAATAACCTGGTGCAAAATCAGTGCTCATTTGTAAGTGGCATTAAAATATTTAGGTGAGTTGAGCAGCACTTAGGAAACCATTGCCAAATGACATCTAAGTGACTTGAATTTATTAGTTAAAGCTTCCCAGATTTGTGTTTATTGGAAATAACTCTGTATTATTGTGAAAATTACCCTAGGCTAGGATAAATGATGCCTGCATTTTAATATTTCCCAATTAACTAATTACTTGCATAACATTGAGAACTAATCATAAGAGCTCACATTGAGCACTTTATTCGTTTAATTCTCGTAACACTATGAAATAGAGATTATTAATACCCTAATTTAGAGTAAAGGCATCGTAGGTTTAGTGAGTTTAAATGTCAGGGTTCATAAGACCTGGCAAACTTCTTGCAAAATAACCATTTCATTATATACTATAAACTGATTTTATTTGATTTCGATAAATGTACACAATTTATGTTTTTTTCACAATTTATTTTTAAAAAGAAAAATTTAATGTGTGCATTACCATGGACTTAAGTATAGGGTATCTTATTGGAAACCCCCACACAAGGCTGATGAAATTGCCAATGGCAGGGACACAATATTTACTACAAAAGTAGGCCGTGTAATGCTAAATGAGAAGGGGGACTATAAAAACTGCAGATCATTATTGAGGACACAGGTACTTGGAGGCTGGGTGAAGAGAAATGGGGGGAAAATGGACCAATCTAGGTATCTTCTAAGAACCTACCAGAATTTCCATAAGAGTTACACAGCTTTTATCTTTAAATAGATATTAAGCTTCTATTTAAGATACATATAAACTTCCATATAAGCATCCGTAATTATGGAGTGTACAAACCACTGATAAATGGGAAGAACACTAAAAACTATAAAACAAAGAGATTAAGCAAAAATAATTTACAAAATTATACCTGAACAAATCTATATGAACTTTGAAAACACCCAAAATGAAGAAATAATCTTAATAGCTTCAGATGACTATTAGAATTAATAAAAAAATTCAGGAAGGTTGAAGGATACAAGAGCAATATACAAACATCAATTGTATTTCTGTATACTAGTAACAAATAATTAGAAAATGAAATATGAAAAATTATTACAAAAATATCAAGTGTGTAGGAATAAATCTAACTAAAAATCTGTAATACTTCTAAACAGAAAACTACGAAACATTAGTGAAAAAATTTACAAATGGTTTAAGATAATAGAAGGATGTACAACAATGGTGGTTGGTGAAGATGGACTCAGCATTGTAAAAATACCAGTTTTACCCAAATTAATTTAAATATTCAATGCAATCCCAATAAAAATTCAAGTAGATGTATGTGTATGTTTGAAAATTGGCAGGCTGTTTGTAAAAATTGGTGGAAATGAGATAAAACTAGTCAAAGTAATCATAAAAAAGAACAAAATTAGAAGATTTGGGCTACAAATATCAAGATGTACTATGAAATTACAGTAATTAAGACAGTATTACGTTGGCTCAAGAATAGACCAATAGGCATTGGAACAGAAGAGGGCTCAGAAACGGGCTGACACATACAGGGTCACTTTATTATATTTATGGCACGATTGGTACTTTCAACAAATGTTCCTGGGTCAAATGTATGTCTAAGTGTTGGAAAACAACCTTGATCCCTCTTAAAACTGTATAGTAAAATTAATTCCAGATGGATTTTTATTTAAATATGAAAGGCAAAACAATAAAGCTTCTAAAAGATAATATAAGAGAATATTTTCATGATCTCAGATTTGGCAAAGGTTTCTTAAACATGACACAAAAATCCCTAACAATAAAGGAAAAGAATGATAAACTGAACTTCCAAACTTCTCTTTGTGAAAAGATATTATTAAGTGTGAACAGAGAAGCCACACGATAGGAGAAAATACTTGCAAATGTTTATCTGACACAGGATTCTTGTCTAGTATATATAAAGAACTTTTGTAAATCAGTAAGATAAAAGCAGACAACCCTCCCCCCAAAAAATGGGCACAAGCTTGAAAAAGCACTTCAAAAATAGATTTCAGTACTTGAGTAGACAATAAACATTAAAAGGTACTCAACATCCTTCATTAGGAACATGCAACTTAAAACTAAAATTAGGTACCATTTTACTCTCACTGGAATGGTATACTTAAAAATGCTGGCAATCCCGTGTTTGGGAGGATATGGGACATCTTAATCTCTTCTGTACTTATCTTGGGCATGTTAGTTGGTCCAATTTTGTCAACATCTGCCAAATCTGAACATACCTCTACTCTGTGACTCAACAATTCCACTTATGAGTATATAACCAATGGAAATGCATATATATATATTTATATACACATCAGTAGACATATACATAGATGCCTGTACAGCATTATTAAGAATCTCAAACTGGAAATACCATTAATAGGAGAATGCCCATTTATATGAGAATGCTCCTTACTAGGAAAATAAATAGGTAAATTACAAAATAACTATTTAAGACAGAACTCTACAGTAATGAGACTGAATGAACTACTATGTCAAACAACCTCATGGATGAATCTTACAAACACAATGCAGAGCAGAGAAGCCAGACACAAAAAACTACGTACTGTATGATCTTACTTAGAGAAAGTCCAAAAGCAGACAAAGCTTATTGATTGTAATATAATTTGTAACTGTAGTTACCTTTGGTGAGGGGGGTGGTTAGTGACTGGGCAAGGGACACAAGGGAGGCCTCCAGGATGCTGACAATATTCCGTTTATTCACCTGGGAGGTTGGGGAGGGTGATTCCATAGCTATGTTTGCTTTGAGAAATCTCAATGAGCTATACATTTAGTATTTGTGTAACTTTATATGTGTCTTTGATGTCAATTTTACCTTGTAAAATTATTATAATAGATGAGATAAAATAGTATAACTATCAAGTGTGGGATGAGAAGCTGGCTAATAGTGCGTTAAGTTCTTGTCTTTCATATCAGGTTGTTCTTAGATTTGTCTTAACAATTATGAGTCAAGCAATAGCAGTAAATTATGTGGTCTACAATTTTGATGATAACCACAAGAAGACCTAAAAGAAATCATTTTAAAAGATTGACTTTGGGGAATGGGGTGGAGTGAAGGGATGTGTTTGCAGCTGACCTATTCAACATAAATTTTCTAAACCACTTACTCACTATTATAAAACTTTTTACAGAAAGTACCAAACTACCAGAGATTCATTTCCGTTCCATAAATATTTATGGCACACTTAAATTATGCCAAGAAGTGTGCTAGTTGCTGGGAAAACAAAGATGACTAAGATATGATGCTTTCCTTCGAGGAGTTCACAGTTTAATAATGGAAATAGGTACTTAGGCAGATGATGTTCTTTCTTTTTTTTTGTCCATTTTCTTATTATAATGCACATTTAGAAGAGACTGGAGAATAGATAGAAATTAAAATTACACATAATCTCATCACCAGAAAATGGCTTTTCAGTCTTTTTATACATATATACCTCTATTTTTCTGAAACATTTATATCTAACTACACATATTTGTTTTGCCACCAAAGTATACTGAGATTTTTCAATGTCTTTTTCCATGTCTAATATTATACTTGATAGCAACAGCCTATAGTTACCTAATGAGTTTGCCCCAATTGATGAGGTCATCAACTCAGCCTGGAGGTTAGATAAAGCTTCCTAGTAAAGATGGCTCATCACTGAGAACATGTCTGGTTTAAGTGAGGTATCATTGTCATGAAGTAGTCAAGGCTTCCCTTGGGTCCCTCCACCCAATACACTCTACACTGATATAATTTTATGGAACCTATATGAGCTATGGTGTTCACAAATTCAGGCCATTCTTAAGATATCTTTGCACTGCCATTTAAATTCATCATTTAGGAAACCTTTCTCACTCTCTGTTTTCTCTGCCATCTGCCATCCACAATTCAGTGTACTTGTAACAAAGAATGGAAAATTCCAGGGCAATGAGTAGGTGGGAGAGAGAAAGAGGGCAGCTAAGATTACCCAAAAACTGAGCTCTGATCTCCTTTTATATGAATAGAAAACAGCCCCTACATAGACTCCAAAGCCACTGCACAATAGTTGGCTAAAGAAATAAGCAATGATATTATATTCCAGGAAAACAGTGTTGCCCAAGATTCAGGTAAGTAAAAAGAGAAAGGGGAATGGAAGGGGGAAGGAATGGGAAAGGAAAAGACAGAGAGAAAAAGAAGGAAAAAGACAAAGAGAAAGAAAGAGGAAAAAAGAGAAAGAAAAATAAAAGAAAGAAAAAGCCAGGCAGTCCTATAAAAGTGCTTTCATTTGAGATCTGCTTACTTTCTTCTTAGATCCCAATTGTTGAGGTTCCTTCAAGGACCTGATACTGAGATAAGATTTTACAAAACACATTTTATGCAAAACTCCTACACAAAGAAAGAGAGACTCGTACACACTTAGCGGGTCTAACACTCAAAACTGATAGACCTCAAATTTGCTAGACATAAAGGAATGGTGAGTGATAATTTCCAAACTGACCTGGATATAGAAGTTTTTGAGTCAAACTTTCATAACAGATGGAATGATTTTGGCTGACAGTTACACACATTCTTTGTCAGGCTAAAATGATAACCAGTGACAGACAGAAAGGCCATAATAACTTTGGAAAATGAAAAAAACTATGAAAGCCAGGGTTTTATATTTTAACTATTTAAATTAGAAGTAGTTTTCTATGCAGAAGTGACACTTTGAAATTATGGTAACTCAGACATAGGCTAGTACTTTCCAGCAACACATGAATGCTACAATTAATCCAGTAATTCATTTTATTGATAATGTACAATTAAGATGCTAAATAATCTGAACATATTACTTCTCTTACTTTAAGTGCTTTACATATTATAATTAAGCAAAGATAAAATCATACACATAATTAGGGAAATCAGTATTAAAATAAATGAAATAAAATTGTTCTCTGTACTCAGTTTCATCTCCATGAAAAGACTGGTATATACTGTTAGATGTGGTAGAGCTTCCAAACACTTAGCCTATAGGACATTAAATAGAGCCTTAAACAGGTATTTAATTTCTTTGACTTGGACCATAATCAGTTCTTTTCTTTGGTGAGTGTTTATCATAAACAGAGATCTTCTCTTCCAAACAAAATATTTCAGCATCAGCACTATTGTGACTCTTAAACAATACAGAAGAATGAACCTCCCTTTAGAATCTACAAAGAATGTAATGCAACATTAAGTTGTTAAGTGATATACATTTTTCTTGGGATATTTTTGATCTGTTGGGAGACACTTCATTTTTGAACATTTAGGAATAATACATACTTACGTATACTCACATGTAGCAGACATTGATTGAATTTTTCTTGAATTTCTTTTATCAGAAGTTGTTTCCACTAAGACCCACTCTTTACTATTTAAGAGGTTGCCATAAAACCTTAAATCTAGGTCATTTTCCACAAATTTTACTCCTTTGAGCATGCTGAAAATTCATGATAACACTTTCCACATGATTAACATGAGTGAGCAGCCGTTGTTTTTCATACATATATTAGGCACTTAAAAAAAATATTAGCTCTTTAAATCTTGAAATAGCCCTATAAGTAAGATACTAGTATGCCCATTTAACATATGGGAAATGAGTTCATGTAAAGGAATTATGTAACTTGCCAAATTCGTACAATTAGGAAGTAAAGTAGCAAACCCTATATTCAAATCTAGACCTTTTGATTCTGAAGTCCATATTCTCTCTGCAACTTTATATTGCCTGGACCCTAAGTTTAACTCTATTCTAGTTACTGAGGCCTTGTTATTAGGGAGTGATTTTATGGGCATAATGACCGTTATTCCACAGAGAAATTATGATATGTAACCTGGAAGAGGATTTTAATTCCAGTGTTAGACTAGAATGAAATTAACATGTCAATGTTTGGTAGTTTCTGGTATATGTGAGGAAAAAAGGAATTTGAATTGGGGCTATACTGAAATGTTCAGAAGGATAGATGTAATATCCTTGACACATTTACACTAATGTATCCATTTTGACACTAAGAAACTTTTAACATAGCTCCTCAGACATTGAGATTTTGATACAGGGACATTTTGACAGATCCTCGTAGACAAACGAATAGACTAAATCTTTAGTCTTTTTTTTAAATCCAAAATTACTGAAACAGATGATTTCACTCAATCCCTGAACTTCTTACCTCATGCCAATCCTGTCCTAGGATGGGGATCAGGGCTAAAATCCAAATATTTCTTAGAGTTGATTTGCCCATAAACTTAAGTACACCTGGCTCTCAATCTCTCTTAGTTTCACAGCCCCAGGTATGTCCAAGGCCTTCTTGAGTTATCTGCTGGTGTCTGCTTAGGCCATGCCAGTTCTGTTCTGCTAATGACAATTGAGTGTAAAATCCAGTCATGCCTTCTCTGATGTCAAGATACGTAGCTACTCTCCAATGTGGGCAATTCCTGGAAAGTGAGGTCCATCGTCTTGTTCTACTTTTCTCCAGAGGAAATGCCCATCCCCAACCCCCATGATGAAAAAAGTTTTTCATCTTGTCAGACTCTGGTGGTAGCTTTGGGAAGAGGGAGGCTCTGTGAGAAAGTAGGAGTGAAATACTGTCCCTATCCGCCTGACAAACCCAATTGAAACAGGAGTCCCATATATATGTACCATGCTGATGCTTCTCAGGATGGCAGCAATAACCCTATGCAGAATTCCCTTTCTTTCTGAATTCATTTGTTTTTTGAATGGCCTCAAATTTTATGATATTTCCCTTACAATTAAAGTGACTGCAGAACAGGGGTAAGGTTGAGAATTGGAGCCATATTAATATCAGCTTCTGACTGCTGAAAGAATCCTCAATGACATTTCTAACAACTTCCTCAATATTTGTTTTTAAAATAAATATATCATATTTAATATTCTAAAACTAATTTTAAATGATGGCTTTAGGGGAATCAGACTAAAATTCCTACAAAGGCTAACCAATTATAATAGACTTATGTTTAAAATTTGTTATTATAATTAAAATAATTAAGCTATGACTTTATAGCTTATCTAGCAAACTATTAAAACTATTTCATCATAACTATCAAAACAATATAGATATGCATAGAGTTCAAATAAAAGTTTGTCATACCAGAATGGCAGCTAATAGACCAAGTGTGGGTCAAAGGGGCCTATTTTGCATTTCATCCAGTATCTTTAAAAGATATTTTTACTTTGATCTAGCCATATGGAATCAAAATGACTGCTTCAGGATGCACCCTGTGATGAAGTGGCTGCACCAAAATAGTTGTGTCAATGTGTCCACATCAGCATGCTGTGCTCTAATCCAGAATATATAGACTGTAAATTTAGACTGAAGAAGTGGGCCCTGCCATCATATGTCTCTTCCATCATATGCCATGTTGTTCTTTCTAGCCTTGATGCACGCCTTGGTGTTTGGAAATGTGACAGCGATCATACAGAGGATGTACTCTAGATGGTCCCTCTATCATACCAGAACTAAGGATCTGAAAGACTTTATCCGTGTCCATCATCTGCCCCAACAGCTCAAGCAGAGGATGCTCGAATATTTTCAAACAACCTGGTCAGTCAACAATGGAATAGATTCAAATGAGGTAATGTTCATTTCTCATGTTGACATTGTCAGGCAGAAAGCACATATTCTAAAGGAAAATCAAGATGCTTTAATGCAGGTATCCAAAGTGAAAAATGCATCTACCAATTCATTATCTTTCTTCATCCCTTTATTTTTTAAACCCTCATGAATCCCAATCCATCTTCTTTCATCTGCTTTGTCTTGTGTTTTCACAATGCCACTTTGGATTGACCAATGTTTTATATCAGCTTGCTACTTTGGTCAATCACGTGGGCTTATTTTCTTTCTCATGAATGAACCAATTCTTATGACAGGTTAATGGTGTATCTTGGGTGATTATATTAATCAAGCTAATATTTGCCTTTAAAATCAATAAGTAAAAAGAAATTCCATCAAAGGTGTTGTCTGTAGACTCCCAGAAACACCTCAGACCACCATTGTAAAAAAAGGTATCCAATAAATCAGCCAATCATTGCATCAACCCACCAACCAAACCAGTAGCCAACATTTTAAAAGTGACTATTTGGTGTCACCTCTCTTCATATGATCATGATCACAGAGAAAAACACCAGAGCCTCCAAATTCCATATTTTCTGTCCTGACTCAGAATCTTTGTGAGAACCACATCACAGTAAATTATGTTTTCATGCTAGAGTCTTTTATTAATTTATTCTATTTCTCCAGCCTTGTGATCAGCTGATTATTCAATAGCACATAATTGAGATCACAGTCACTGAAAAGTCTCTCCGGGATTATACATGCATAGATTTCCTCTTTGGTACTCTAGTTGGTCAAACAGTAGAAAACAGTAAGAGGAGCGTCTCTGCTATCTTGCAAAGTAAATCAGTTAGACTCCACTTACCCCAATTTGATTTCCTCCTTCATCTTCTCTGACAGCTTTTGAAAGACTTTCCAGATGAACTGCGTTCTGACATCACTATGCATTTGAACAAGGAGATCTTACAGTTATCCCTCTTTGAATGCGCCAGCCGGGGCTGCCTCAGGTCTCTGTCTCTCCACATCAAAACCTCTTTCTGTGCTCCGGGGGAGTATCTGCTGCGTCAAGGGGATGCTTTGCAGGCCATCTACTTTGTGTGCTCAGGCTCCATGGAAGTTCTTAAAGACAGCATGGTGCTGGCTATTCTTGGTAGGTCTGAATTGAAAAGCTTCTATGAAATTTTACTCTAGAGCATAAATTAAAAAGATGAAATGGGGGAAAAAACCTACTAGTGGAGGGTAGGGAAATTACAGATGAATATGTTGACTCAAGATTATTCTTCATATAGGTTTAGTTTGGCTAGTGTTATAGCCAACATATTATTTAGTTCTTGTAAAAAATATGTTGGTATAAATATTATACTATTGTTAATATAAATGAATAAATAGCACCTTAGTTAACTTGCTCAAATCGCATAGTAAGAAAATAAACTCAGTTCTTTTTGATTCCTAAAGCCAAATTATTAATCATGATATAAACTGCCTCCTGGTGAAAAAGCTTCTAAGTTTTAAGAGGACATTTCTTTTTGTGGACAGTTAATTCAGGAAACAGAAAAATTAAGTTTTTTCTGTGCTAGAAATAGAGCAAAACTGATTATGTTTCAAGAATAAGTTCTCATAACAGTCATTAACCTAATACTGTCAAGGGGACTATAGGCTCTTTTTACTTCCTCAAAGAAAACTCACAAGACAGTTTGTGAATATTTCGTGCCACAAAATTGACTCCAAATATTAAGACATAATTGGTCTTCATTGAAATATAAAGGGCAGCTGACAAAAAGTGACATGTAGGGTTAATGTAGAAAATTTCCTATTAACAATCTTACATGGATCTTTTTTAAAAACCACTTTTATTTCTTTGTTTATTCAGCTAACATTTATTGAGGGCCTGTGAATGAATCAATTTCTGTTCTAAATACACAGAACATAAAATGGCCAAAATCTTTGCCCTCGTGGAAATTAAATCAAGCAATGGATGTGAAGGGAGCTTAGACCAAGGTGGTGGCAGCAACAGTGAGAGGCAGGTGAATTTAGGATATATTTTGAACACCAAGGTAATACATCAGTGTTTGGAATTTGTGCTAATAAAAAGGAACTAAGTCAACTTTTTGCTTACTCTTTATTTTTAATAACTTTATATTTGTAAACAACTACTTGCAAAGTATTTTTACATACAAGTTCTCATTTAAACCTTCACAACACATAGAGACAGACGGTGAAGGTATTTTCTCTGTTTTCCCAGTGTCAAAGCTAACCTAAGTCTTTGGGCTCTCTGTCTAGTGCTCCTTCAAATCTAAACAACACCTGTTATTCTGCCTAATCACTGTAGCCCTGTTAGCACTGGATTCTATCTAGTAAGCTTCAAGATAGATTAAATTTTGGAAGAAAATTAATATTTAATGAATCCCTAATATAAGCCAGGTGTTTTATGCCCATTATTCAATTCAAATCTTGCAACCTTATTAGTTTGATATGTGTTATGGTTTGAATATTTGTGGTCCCCCCAAATTCATATGTTGAAACCTAAGTCCCAATGTGATGGTGTTAGGAGGTGGGGCCCTTAGGAGGTAACTAGGTCATGAGGGCAGAGCCCTCATAAATGGGATTAGTGTCTTTATAAAAGAGGCCCCAGAAAGCTGCCTCGTCCTTTCTACCATGTCAGGACACAATGAGAAGACATCATCTATGAATCAGAAAGTTGGCCCTCACCAGACACCAGCCCCTAGAACCATGAGAATAAATTTCTATTGTTTATAAGCTATTCAATTTATAGTATTTTGCTATAGCAGCCTGAACAGACTAAGACAATGTGACTATCCCCAATTAAATATGAAGATGAAGGCTAGTGTATAGTGAAAGACCATATACATTTCATTGCTTCATGTTGACTTCAATTTACCACTTACAGGGGAAAGGTAGGGCTTGCTTTTCAAAGTTTTGATCCAGTTCTTGACTCACCCTCTTGGGTTTTTCTCCTTAATAGAAAAGCAGGAAATAGCAAGTTAAAAGAGTTCACTATCGACTTGGTCAGTTCTTTATCAATGAATGAGGCTCCCTATGTGTGTGTGTGTTTGTGTTTTAAGGGAAAAATGTAACATTCTCTCTGGCTTTTTCTCAACTTTATGAGGTTTAAGGCCAGTTACCCTATCATTTTATGATTCTAAATTAGAATTGATAATTATTTCTAATTTGTTTCAAAAATGTAACTTCAATCATAAAATATTTTTCAGTGGGTTTCCTCTTAGTACCATTGTAAGATAGCCTGCCTAATGACATAGCCTACTTTTAAGAGGGCTTATAGACATTTTTTCAGAATCTTATTGTTTGATATTCATGTAATCCAAAATAATGCAGCAATTGAAACAGAAATAATGTCAGTTTTTCTGTAATTGTGGTGCATTTTTAAAGTTGATAGCTAGCGACAGTTTTCAGAATGGAATATGAAGGCATCATCCATGATGCTAGAGCACTATAGGTGCAAATTTAGTGGCTTCTGTGTAACTGCTATTGCTTGTCACACATGATTTAATTGGATTCTGTTATAATTTAAAAGAAAACTAGTTATAGCTGAAAGATTTAACTCATTGCCTTTTGCTCCTGGTCCCAAGTTCCCCCATAAATTGTGATTTCCATGGTTAACATGTTTGCATCTTTGCTTCTCCTGTGTATATATCAAAAGTGCAAATTGCCACTTGATGATTCTAAATGCTGGCATGCAGTATTGGGACTAAATCCAAACAAAGATGATAAGTTATTAATATTTACTATGATTAACATTCTTTCAATGGAGACCAATTATTTTTACTTTCCCTATGATAATATTTTCTTATAGGTCCAATTCAAATCTATAACAACTTTGATAAACTTAGCATATGGCTTCACATTTGATCTGTAGATATTTAATACGTGTTCACTCTGCCAACAAAAGGAATTAATGTTGTCGTGAAGAAGCAGCACCAAACAGCTGTCAAACCATAAACTTATTCAAGCGACTCTGTTGCCCAATCAATACATGAAGACATTTCTTAATCTGATGCTTGAGGAGGCAGTTGTCATAGGAGCAGAATTTGTTATGGGGATAGAATTTGTTTGCCTTGTACACCTTCATTTCATGTCCAGGTAATTGTGTTTTTCCCACCAATTTCCTCATTGTTGTTTTAAAAGAAAATAACAAAGCACCAATAAATGCACCTTCACAGATGGCATTCGTCTGCCTAACTATAATTAAACATAAGTTATAGCTCTAACCCAGATGGTTTGCAGGTGCATCCCATCACCTTTTTTTCCCAATGAAAGAATAACTGATTTACGAGGATCAGTAGTATAGTTCTGAAAAATGGAGACCATAAAGGGCCATAGAAATCTTTCTTTTCTTTTAAAAATAAAAATACTGAGACCCAGAATTATTGTAGACTTAACTCAAGGTCCTAAATACAGATAGTAAGAAATCCACAAGACTGTAAAATTAGTGAGGATGAGAGTCATTTTGGTATTTAGCAGTACCTGTTTACCAAGACTCAACATGACATCCAGCACACATAGTCAGTGCTCTATAAATATTCATTGGATGGATAAATAAACTGAAATACTGGCATACTTTCTGGGATGCCAAGTTTGGCAAGATATTGATGCTGTTTTTACAGCTAGTGTCACTGTGACTAAAATAGCTATACCATGGCAACCCAACGTATGGAAGTATGATGACCCTAACGTTATTGCAAACACTAGTTGCTCAACAGAGAATGAAAACACTTATCGTACAAGACACTGCATCATGATAAGTTCCTCTCAAATGCACACTTGAAAATTTGCTATATTCAAGACATATTGGTCATATTTACATCTTGCATCAGTACCCAATGTTGAGTTTTTGAGCAACAATTAGATTTCTAACAAAATAGACACGAAACAAAATTTCCAAGTTTAGTGATTTTGGTGAAAATAATAAATCAAACTTGAAAACAATTCTTCCACTGCATGTGGCTATTTATCATCCTCAGTGCATGTAAATATAGATTTTAGTCTGATCCTCTGCCAAAATAGGCTCAATTTTAAAGTTTAAATCTAATATTAATGTGAAGCTAATCCTTAACTGTAATCCAATAATTTAAAAATCTTCAATTTTTTTGATCTGCCATAAATACTTCTGAGTATCTCATGCATTCATGGTTAATTCGGCATGTTTCCTTTTACAGTGAAATTCAAAAGAACAAACTTTTATTGAGGCTTGCTAATACCAGGGACTTTGCTCCCACAAATGCTGGGCATAATAATAAATAAAAATTTAGGAGTTAAAAAATTATTGAATGGGAAGTTGGAGCCGTTTTTTCTAATAACATTGCAAAAATATGGTTTGTTTGGTGTTTGTTGTTGTTGTTGTTCAATAGTTGGTTGTTGGTTCTTTATGAAATGGAGCACAGTGGCCATTAAAGAATAAAAGTTACAGTGCAGGCATGATATCATTGTATGCCAAAGTTGAAAAGCCCTGCCCCACATAAAGGTTCTTCCCTTTTCAGTGTAATCTCAGAGAAATGAAGCCTGTAAATCAAATGAAGTTTTGAGTCCGAATCTTCCTTGCTTCCTTTTTTAAAAATGATCTCTCTCTCTCTCTCTCTCTCTCTCTCTCTCTCTCTCTCTCTCTCTCTCTCTCTCTTGCTACTGTTTCTAGGGAAAGGGGATTTAATTGGAGCAAATCTATCAATTAAGGACCAAGTGATTAAGACCAATGCCGATGTGAAGGCTTTAACCTACTGTGATCTCCAGTGTATCATCCTCAAAGGACTCTTTGAAGTGCTAGACCTTTACCCAGAATATGCTCACAAATTTGTGGAAGACATTCAGCATGACCTCACATACAACCTTCGAGAAGGTCATGAGAGTGATGTAAGTCTCATTTCTAATTAGTGCTGAGATTGGGCCTAGAGATCATTTATAACAGGAAAGCCAGATATCATGACCTCACCTTAAAAGTCTCTGAATATGTAAGGCATGACTATTCAGCCGCTGGTTGAGTAACAAAATAATTAGCTAGAAGCTAAACCTGAAGTTTGTTATCAACATGCTGGGAAAATATTATTCATGGCTGACTTCTCTTCACTCAGTTTCTTTCTTGTTATCTTTGTGGGCCTATAACTAGACTCGATTTCAATGATATGTAACATTTAGCTAGAGATGTGTGATTTCTCCAGAATTTAAAGCTTTCCAGATAAAGTATATGGTTCAGTTTGCTGTGCTTCTAATTGCTCACTACTCCAATTGCTTGACATAGATTTTGCTTAAAAATAATCCTTTTCTTTAATGGTATCCAAAACAGTCTTTCTTAAAATGACTAAATATGCATAGAGAGATTCAAGCCAAGTATTGTCACACTGAAAGCATAATGAACGTTTTATGCAATTATATATTTGATGCATGTTTCAGTTTACACAAACAGCTTTCCTGTCAAAATATGTACTATTCTAAATCTTGTGATTAAACTGATCGTGAACATGACTTCATTAAATGTGTCAGAGAGACAAATGATTTAATAGGAATGATTGTTGAAAAGCAAGCCAGAGCATGCAGAGCTCTGTGGAACAACCAAAGCCTTAATAGGCTATCTTGAGCTTTGTCCCAAATATTTATAACATTCAATTTTTTTCCTAGGGGTTTAAGAAGCTATGGTTTTGACTAAGCCATATTGTGCAGACATTTTTGTTAGTCATTAATATTCTCTATTTTGAAAGGTAGAAGGAAAATTTAAATTGTGTATGTTTTTCTTGGTTGGGGCTATCAAATGGTAGTAAATACATAGATGATATCCTATTTTAAAGTACGTGATTACCAGTTTTGAATATGTGCTTCTCTCCATTGTTGATAGCAAACAATAGAGGAGCTACCAACATTTTTTGGCTACCTTTTATATGCTAAGCATTCTACCTATATAAAGCATCTCATTTAAGGCTCAACACAAATCTTTAAGATGTCAACCTATTCTTAAGGAAAAGAAAACTGAGATTCAGAATGGTTAAGTCACAAGTATATGATCACACAATTATACGTGGCTGGGACAGAGATTGAATGTAGGTATCAGATTTTAAAACCTATACGCTTTCTATTAAGTTGTCTTTTCTCTTTGGAACCATTTTCATGTCTTTCATTCAATAGATTGAATTTTAAAACTACAGGTGTCTTTTGTGCTTTGCATGACAGCATAAAATGAAAACTATTTTTACAGACTGAAGGTAAGTTGGGGATGGAAGCAATGAAAAGGGAAGAAGAAATGAAAAAAGAGAGAATATTCCTCAGCATGGAAAAATGGAAATTATTCAATCTCTATCTCTATTTTCTTTCCATTTGATGTATACTTTAAAGAGTCTTATCTTTTTAAAAAAAATTATGGTGTACAACATGATGTTTTTGAAACATGTATACATTGTGGAATGGCTAAATCAAGCTAATTAATATCTGTATTTCTTCACATGGTTATCATTTATTTGTGATGAATACACTTAAAATATACACTGTTAGCTATTTTCAAGTGTACATCATTAGCTATAGTCACCATGTTGTACAATAGATCTCTTGAACTTATTCCTCCTAACTAAAATTTTGTATCCTTTGATCGATGTCTCCTCAATCCCTTAGCCCACTTCAACCCCTGGTAACCACCATTCTGCTCTCTGTTTCTCTGGGTTAAACTTTTTTACATTTCACACATAACTGAGATAATACGGTATTTTTGTTTCTGTGCCTGGCTTATTTCACTAAGCATGATGTCCTTGAGATTCATCCATGTTCTCTCAAATGACAGGATTTCCTTCTTTTTTAAGGCTAAACAGTATACTAGTGCATATATATAACCACATTTTTGTTATCTATTCATCCCTTGATGGACACTTAGGTTGATTTTATATCTTGGATATTGTGAATAATTAAATGTAAGTCGTTTGTTGATTTTTGAATTGATTCTTGTATACAGTATGAGATAAAAATCTAGTTTTATTCTTCTATAGGTAGATAAGGAATTTTTGTCTTTGATAGAATTTTTAACACTTTTCTCCTATTTTGTGGAACACTAATCATAGCAATGTTAAAATTCTTATAGAATAACTCCAATATCTGAATCATCTGTAGAACTATTTCCGTTGTCTGTTATCTTTCTTTCTCTCTCTCTCTCTCTCTCTCTCTCTCTCTCTCTTTCTCTCAGTCATTTGGTTGTTTGCTTTTTAAAGCAGACATCATAATTTTATTTAAATATTGATGTTGCTTATCAAAGATTGCTCATGTCATTTTCCTCTAAATAAGATAAGTTTTTCCTTTGGCAGGCAGATAGAGTATCAGAAAATCACCTTTATCCTGTCCATAGTTTATTTTAGATTCTGTAACATGGTTCTATTGTAGTTTTTCCCTTACTCCTGAAACACAGTTTTTTTAGAGTCTCAGCGAAAACCCTAGTATGTTTGCCAAGGAGGCTCCTATTTGGCAGGGCTTGAACAAGCTTCCATCTCTCCAGCACCACATTACTGCTCAAACCTCTGTTCTGCAATTTAGGCTTCCAGTTGCTGTCTTTGTCTAAGTTTTTTGGAATACTACTCCATGCATGCTTAACGCAGGGGCTGGCTAATGCCTCAAAGGAAACATCCATGTAGTTACCTCCTCTATGGAATTACACTTCTCATACCCCACATGCTTTGGTTCACCCAAACTTCATCCTCTGTCTCCTTAGCCAGTAAGATTGCCCCCTCGCTAGTCTATTCTATTCTACCCGGCAATGAAATGGCAAATGCTCTCATAAAAATACCTGGCCAAATGTGGCACTTGGATTAGTGTGCTTTCCTTTTCTCAGGGATCACAGCCCTGAAACTCTTACCTGATTCAATTGCTCTCAAATGCTTTTAAGCAGTTATTTTATGTATTTTTTCCAGCTTAATAATAAGTTTTGACTGGAAGATTAGCTCAATATATGCTACTTCACTATGGCTGGAACCAAAAGTACTGCTTCTTTTCAAAGAGTGTTCCTTATCAGCTACATTTTAAGGGCAAATGGGGACTGAAGCTTACCTCTGAAACCTTTATTGTTTTGTATTTCCTAATCTTTTATCACTCAAAACCTATTTTCATATATTTCCAAGATCCTGGGATGCCTTCTAAAAACTAGATAAATTTGGGCTTCTCTTCCCATAATTCCATATCCTAGGAGAAAAATCTTGTGCTCTCCCCAAGCATACTGAGACTTTCAGGGGAACTTATATTCTGGTGATTACTTTATAAATTCCTGCTCCTCACTCTGCAACTCTACCCTGGTGTAAAATGAAATGTATAATAGAACCAAGCCCTGTTCCTTAATTTCCATGCACACAAATAAAAATATCCAATCACATAAGGTTTTCTGGTGAGTCAAAGCCTTTGTGGAAAGTTGGGTGATGGGCTGTAGAAGGAGGAACATTTGCATAATGGTGATATACACAAAGTAAATTTAACTAATCTGCATATCCTTACTCTTAAAAATCATGCAGTCATTCTGCCAGGTTGTCCAGGCATTTATTATTTATTATTGCTCTCGCCGCTCTCCTCTCCTTTCTTCTGTGCTCCCTTCTCATCTCAGATTCCCCTTTATTCCTGATACATATTTGGCTTAACTTTGGTTGCCTGTGTCTTCCTGATTTTCCCTTCTGTATGCCACTTTTTACTCCAAGTGGCTTATAAACTATCAGGTGATAGAAAGAGTTACCAGAATATCTGAATAAAGAGAAAACTGACAGTCAACCCATTTTGAAATAAAATAAAGACAAAAATCCCTTTAAGATACGGTCAGATTTTAGAAAGAATGTGCATGTAGCAGTAAGATTATGACTCCTAGAGCTATAACAAATTATATAACTTTAGAATGACAGCTTATCCAACTCTCATAGGAAAATTAATTAAAATCTATAAAATATTTTGTGTTTAAAAGGGTAGCTAGAACTGTTTTGACCTCATGCTAATTATGCATTTTATGCAATCAGTGTGTTTTCTATATTTTCCCCTATTTGTATCTCCTGGATGGCCCCAATAATGACATTGATTAAGTTAGCTATTTCTCTCAATGCAGATCACAAGAAATTTGCTTCACTGCTTCTCATGGTAAACTGCATGAAATTGATTTTAGCACAAACTCATCTGTTGCTAATTGTGACATTTAGTTTGCCTTAACATAAGAATTTTGAATTTATGATAAATAAAATAATTGAAGATATTCAAAGTAATATAATAAAAAGTAAAATAATTTGGAGATATTCCAAATATCTCTTTTCAAAATGAATAATGCTAATACATTGAAAATCAGATATTGATATGACTACATATAATATCATATGTGCTTTGCCTGGGGTAGGCACTGATTTGTTGTTGATGGTGTTGTGGTTGTTGAGCAACAGATGGCAATGGTTGCTGGAAAAAGATGATAAATTCTCTAGTTTTACCTTAATGAGGGTTTTTTTAAATGACAAACCCTAATAAAATTTTAAATGTGTTGGTCACCTAATTTCTTTCCCAATTTTCTAATATTGACATCTAATCTGACCACCATAAACAATAAAGTCTCTTCCTTTAATCTCCCTACCTCCATAATAAATGGGAGGATATTTCTCCAGTTTTCTGAAGGGCAGCAGGTTCCAGTGAACTCCTATTTGAACTCCTATCTTCAGTAACAAGAGGTTTCATCAAAGTTCAGAGAGGCTCTCTGAAGCAGAGACAGTGGAGTCCTTGAAGGGTAACTGCCTTCAGCATCTTATCTCCACTTCTGACATATTTGATGCTACTTGGGTGGTTCATGGCACTAACCCACAGCAGCCTAAAACCTCAGCATTTATCTTATATCCCAATCCCCCCACTCTCTCTCTCTCTCTCTGTCTCTCTCTCTATATATACCAAGCACCGTGCTTATGTAATATAGTTACAAAATCGAATACTTCACAGCTCTGATTCTCAAGTGAAACAAATAGAATTGGCCCTCCTTATCTGTGGGCTCCACATCCATGGATTTGACCACATACCACTTGAAAATATTAGAAAACATGCATCCGTACTGAACATGTACAGACTTTTTCCTCATCATTACTCCCTAAACAATACAGCATAACAACTATTTACATAGCATTTATATTGCATTAGTTATATTATAACAAAGCTAGGGATGATTTAAAGTATACAGGAGGAGATGCATAAATTATATGCAAATGTGCCCCATTTTATATCAGGAACTTGAGCATCTAATATCCATGGGAGGTCCTGGAACCAATCCCCATGAATATATGCTTTTTATATGTATAATACATATATTATACATGTATATGTATATACATGTATACATGTATAATATAAAAAGCATATAATTCATTGCAAAAGTTTCAGAGTTGTCATATGCATGAAGTTAACACAAAGGTAAATAAACACAACTGAATGTAAAAGTTTCATTCTAATGGTATACATAAACTTAATAAAGAACAGAATGGAAGAATGTATCTATAATATCTAAAGCCACACTGGTTTGATCAAAAAGTAAAAAAGTAGTATCTGTGTTAGAAAAATGAGCAAAAGATATGAATAAGCAATGTGTAGATGAGGAAACACAAAAAGGTAACAAGCACATGAAAATATGCTCAAAAACATTAGAAATATAAAAATGAAAATTAAAACAAGGAAGTAACATTCTAAGTTCTTAGAAAACAAACATTAGAGAGGATATTAATAAAAGTGTATAGAAACTCTTATTCAATTACTGGTGGGGAATATAGTCTTGTGGGTATTTTGCAGAGAAATCCGGCACTACTTAGTCCATTTAAGTATACATACAGTCTATGACCTGTTAATTATACTCATATATGTATCCAAAAATTTTTCAAAAAAGTCCATAAAAGGGGTTGTATGGGGATATTCATTGTAGCTCTATTTGCTGTGGACAGAAGTTGAAAGCAACCTCAGTGCCCATCATTGGGAGAATGGATCAGTAAAATATGGTGCATCCATGACATAGAATTCTATGCAGCAGTGAGTAGAAATGCAGATCTACACATAACAATATATAGATAGATAGATAAAATGTATTTATTGACAAGACAAGAAACAGAGTGAGATATAAAACAACTCCATTAACATAAATTAAAGTGCACGTAAATCAGTATGTAATTTTACAAGCTAATTATACATTGAAATACTAAGGGGAAAGAATAAGACAATCTTGAAGAAATACAAAATTTGAGACTTTACATGATCAGATATCAAAACATAAACCTACAGTAATTAAACCAATGTGGTATTTTAGTGCAGGGCTATACACTCGTCAATGGAACAGACTCCACAAACAGACCCACACTATATGGTCGCATGATTTATCACAAGTTGTTACTGTACTGCAGTGGAAAAAGTATAGTCTAGAGATATAAATGGTGATGGATCAATTTAAAATATGGAAGAAAATAAACATTGGTTCCTACATCAAACCACACTTAAAACTCAATTCTAGATGGATCATAGACCTAATTGAAAGAGAAAACAAAGTTTCAAGAAGAGAACATTGTAGAATACCATCATGATCTTGAGGTAAGCAAATATTTCTTTTAAAAGACATGAATAAGAATAAAAATAAAGGGAAGGATTTGATAAATTGATAAATTTATTAAAACGAAGAACTTGTATTCATCAAAAGGTAACCATAAAGAGAATAAGAAGGAAAGGTACAGAGTGGGAGAAGATATTGCATTATATGTATTTGAAAAAGGAAAGATACCCAGAATGTATTAAAAAGTCCTAAAAATAAGTAAGAAAAAGACAGATAATTCAATTTTCAAAATGGGCAAGACACTTTAACAATAATTTCACAGAGAGTATACCCAAATGGCCAATAAACTTCAATCCTTCACTTCTTATGCACCTCCTCTTTCCACAGTCTTTTATCTAAGTCAGTAAATGACACCATTCTCCACCCTATCACCCCTTTCCTTGTGAAAAAATGCAAAAATCTTATTATAGTGAGATTGATATGATTACTGTCAGATTAGTAATTGAGATTGTCAGAAATATCAGCCAAGATACTAGAGTAATTAAAAGAAATAGAAATAGGTCATTCCAAAAAGTTTTGAAGGCATTACCTAGAAGATTTTCTTTTTATTTTCTTTTTTCTTTTTACTTTTCTGTTTTACTAATACTGGAGAAATCTTTAACATTCAATAAATGTCATTTGTTTATTTACCCTTATTTAACATTTACCAGACCCTGCGCTGAGCATGTGAAATGGAAAGATAAAGGAAATGTTGACTGTTCTCAAAACTCACAGGCAAGTGCAGAAGATGGTGAAATAAACAGACCATTACAAAGCAAGTGAGGTGCATCTCTTGATGTTGGTAACACAGAGTGCTCCATCAAAGGTGCTTCTAAGACTAGGAAACAGCAGAGATCAGAGACAGAGTTTTACTTTCTGGGAAGGCAAAGAGCTCCACCTTGCCCTCATACTTACAGGCACCAAATACTTGTATAATTATTATTTTATTTCAGTTCTTTGAAGTTATAATTGTTTTAGAATTCTGGATTTCATTGTCGATGTTGAGAAATTGCTTGTCAGTCTAATTGTTGCTCTGTTAAAAGTGACCTGTCATCACTTCCTTCTGGCTGCTTCTGGTATCTTCTATCTTTTTTAGTGTTCTTCAGTTTTACTATTTTGTTTCTAGGCCTGAATTCCTTCTTCCTCTCTCTCTCTCTCTCTCTCTCTTTCTCTCTCTCTCTCTCTCTCTCATTGACCAATTTGTCTGTTGTTACTTTGCTGGACCACCATGTATCATAAACTCCTTTGTGAATCTGGTAAAATCTATGGACCTCTATTCTGATGAGATGCCACATACAGTAGTTCCCCCTCATTTGCAGGGTGTGTATTCAAGCGGGTTCCTGAAACTGTGGGTAGTACTGAATCCCATATATTCTATGTTTTTTCCTATACACACTTACCTATGATAAAGTTTAATTTATAAATTAGGCACAGTAAGGGATTAACAACAGTAACTAATAATAAAATAGAACAATTATAACAATATACTGTAATAAAAGTTATGTGAATGTGGTCTCTCTTTATCTCTCAAAATATTTTATTGCGCTGTACTCCTTTCCTCTTGTGATGTGAGATGATAAAATGCCTAGAGATGAGATTAAGTGAGGTGAATGACATAGGCATTGTGATGTAGTGCTAAGCTACTATTAACCTTCTAACAATATGTCAGAGAGAGGATCGTTGGCTTCAAGTGATCCTGGATGATCAAGCCATGATGATATCAATGGTTGGATGTCAGGAGCTGGCAATATCAATGAGCAACAGGCAGGTAGCATATATAGCGTGAATATGCTGGACAAAAGAAATGATCCACTCTCTGAGGGGACACTGCGAGAGTTCATCATGCTACTCAGAATGGTGCATAATTTAAAACTTAAAAACTGTTTATTTCTGGAATTTTCCATTTAATTTTTTCAGACAGTGTTTGGCCACAGGTAACTGAAACTATGGAAAACAAAACCAACAATAAGATGTAACATATACAGAGGTACCTCACCTTATTGCACCTTGCTTAAATTTGCTTTGCAGATATTGAATTTTTTCACAAATTGAAGGTTTGTGACCACCCTGCACTGAGCAAGTCTATAGATACCATTTGTCCAACAGCACATGCTTATTTCCTGTCTCAAAGTCACATTTTGGTAATTCTCACAATATTTCAATTTTTTTTCTTTATTATCATATCTGTTATGGTGGTCTGTGATCAGTAATCTTTGATGTTATTGTTATCATTGCTTTGGTGAGCCATGACCCTTGCCCATATAAGACTGTGAATTTACTAGATAAATGTGTGTGTTTTGACTGTTCCACCAAAGGCCAGTTCTGTCTTTTTCCCTTTTCCTGAGGCACCCTTTTTCCATAATGTACAACAATATTGAAATTAGGTCAATTAACCCTACAATGGACTCTAAGTGTTCAAGTGAAAGGAAGAGTCACAAATCTCTTACTTTAAATCAAAAACTAGAAATGAGTAATCTTAGTGAGGAAGGCATGCCAAAAGCCAACATAGGCTAAAAGCTAGGCCTATAGTGCCAAATAATTAACCAGGTTGTAAATACAAAGTAAAGTCCCTGAAGAAAAGTAAAGGTGCTATTTCATTAAACTCACAAATGATAGGAAAGTGAAATAGCCTTACTGCTTATATGGAGAAAGTTTGAGTGGTCTGAATAGAAGATCTCTCAAGCCGAAGCCTAAGTCAGAGCAAAACCCTAACTCTTTTCAATTCTCTGAAGGCTGGGAGAGGTGAGGAAGCTGCAGAAGAGTTTAAAACTCACAGAAATTAGTTCATGAGGTATAAGGAAAAAAGTCATCTCCATAACATAAAAGCAAAAAGTGAAGCAGCAAGTGCTGACGTAGAAGCTCCAGTGAGTTATCCAGAAGATCTAGGTAAGATAATTGATGAAGGTGGCTATACTAAACAGATTTTCAGTGTAGGTAAAGCATTCTTCCATTGGAAGAAGAAACCATCTAGGACTTTTTTAGCTAGAGAGGAGAAGTCAATGTCTGGCTTCAAAGGTTCCAAGGGCAGGCGGAATCTCTTGTTGGGGGCTAATGCAGCTGGTGACTTTAAGTTAAAGCCAATGTTCATTTACCATTTCAAAAATCCTAGGGCCCTTAAGAATTATGCTACATCTATTTTGTCTATGCTCTGTAAATGGAACAGCAAAGCCTGAATGACAGCACATCTCTTTCTAGCATGATTTACTGAATCTTTTAAGCCTACTGTTGAGACCTACTGATTGGAAAAAAAGACTCCTTTCAAAAGATTACTTCTTATTGACAATGCATGAGATCACTCAAAGAACTTGGATGAAAATGGACAAGGAGATTATTGCTGTTTCCATGCCTGCTAACCCATCATACACTCTATAATGCATGGATCAAGGAGTAGTTTCAACTTTCAAGTCTTATTATTGAAGAAATACATTTTGTAAAGCTATAGCTACCATAGATAGTGACTTCTTTCATGTATCTGGGCAAAGTAAATTGAAAACCTTCTGGAAACAATTCACTTTTCTAGAATGCTATTAAAAACATTTGTGATTGATGGGAGGAGATCCAAATTTCAACAGGAGTTGACAGGTTGATTTCAATTCTTATGGATGACTTTGAGGGGTTCAAGACTTCAGTGGAGGAAGCAACTGCAGATGTGATGAAAATAGCAAAAGAATTAGAATTAGAAATGGAGCCTGAAGATGTGACTGAATTGCTTTAATTGCATGGTAAAACTTTACTAGATGAGGAGTTGCCTTTAATGGATGAGCAAAGAAAGTAGTTTCTATGGAATCTACTCCTGGTGGAGATACTGTGAACATTGTTGAAATGACAACACAGGATTTAAAATATTATATAAACTCAGTTGATAAAGCAATGGCAGGCTTTGAGAGGATTGATTCCAATTTTGAAAGAAGTTCTACTGTGGGCAAAATGCTATCAAACAGCATCGCTTGCTAAAAAGAGATCACTCATGAAAGGAAGAGTCAATTGGTGAGTCAACCTCACCAACCTTAATGAGTCAACCTCATTGTTGTCTTATTTTCAGAAATTTCTCCAGCCACCCTAACTTTCAGCAACCACCACCCTGATCAGTCAGCAGCCATCCACATCAAGGCAAGACCCTCCACCAGTAAAATGATTATAATCTGCTGAAGGCTTAGATGATTGTTAGCATTTCTTTAGCAATAAAGTATTTCTAATTAAGGTATGTACATTGCTCTCCATGGGCATAATGCTATTGCATACTTCATAGACTACAGCATAATGTAAACATAATTTTTGTATGCACTGGGAAAACAGAAAATTTGTGTGATTCACTTTATTGCAATATTCACTTTGTGAAGTGATATGGAACTGAACCCGCAATATTTTTGAGGTATGTCTGTATCATAACACACTTTCATGGGACGTATTAACTCCATTCAATATCATATAGAGAGTACACAAAATTCAGATTAAAATAATTCTGGTGGAAATATTTTGGCCCTCTCCTCCTCCTTTCCTAAATTCATATATAAGTAGATACACACACACACACACACACACACACACACACACACATACACATAAATATATTATCCAGCAACCTGCAAAAGATGCAAATAAACATCATTAACAGCCATTTCTTATTGCTTATTCTGTAATAGATGCTATATAGACATTATCCTGTGAAATCTTTACAACGGTGATGCAACTTGGATATTGCTATTTTCACCTGTACTAAGTATGCTTATCTTTTGTCAAGAATAAGCCAGTCTCTAATGAATAAGTCCACTTGCCCTCAATAGCCCAAGGGGTATGTGTATGTGGAGTAGAGGCAGGTGCTGAAACGTATTTATCTGACCATAACAGATGAGAGTAAATATATTCATTCTCTCTTCCTCTACTCTTATCCTCGCACCACTCTCTCTCCTCAAGGCTACAGGAGCGGTCTTTGTAACATATATAAATTGGTTCATGTCATTCTACTACTTAACATGTTTCAATAGATCCCCATGAGCTGGCAGTGGAATCCAGACTTCTTACCATAACTTTCAAGGTCCTATGCCTTCCTATTCCTGCCTGCCTTTTAAAGTCATCTGATGCCATCGCGTGTCCAGCGTTACATTCCAGTAAACTATCCTGCTTTCCCTTCCCCATGTGCCAGGTTCTACCCAAGTGTCATGCCTCAAGGCCTTTGAACTTGACAGTCTTTCTTCTTGCAGTGCTACTCCTCTGGCCTTACCTGACCACCTGCTCTGGAGTTTGTCCCCTCCCAGTTATCCTCTGTCATATCACCTTGACTATCTTTTCTATAGCATTTAGCAGATCTGAAATTATTTTAATATGTATATTTCCTTGTTCATAGTCAATTTCTCCTACCAATACCTACTTTATGAAGGCTTTGTCTTCTTCTGTACCTACTGTATATTATATCCACAGTGTCTAGGTCAGAGCCTAGTGAAGAGTCAACATTTTATATTAATATGTTTGATGAGTGTCAATGAATGTCAATAAGCTTACACTGGGACCTGGAACTTAGGTCAAATTTTAAGAAAATGAAAAAAGTCCTGAAGACAGAAGCGTCTATGGCCAGTAAATCGAATCTAAAATGAAAAGCCACAGGAATTTAGAATTATATCCCTTAGAAGTAACAAAGTCAAAAGGAATGTCAATAGTAGGATTTGAAAGAACAAATTGAAAGAACAGCTAAATTGAATAACCGCTAATTTTCATTTCCCCTAAGATCAGGACAAGAGGTTTTCAAAAGCCCAATGAGGAATTTAAGTTGAATGATAGATTTAAAAAAGCTTACAATATGGGTAATACAATTCCTCCAGGTGGTTTGGTATAGTAATCAGGATAAAATAAAAGAAGCTCTACCTTAAAATCTAAGCTAACACAACCATTTTCTGTAGAAATAAACTGTTACAATACCAATACCCCTAGAAAGTGGAGAAGCAGTACTGTTAACCATTAAATCATTCTGAACATATTTACCCCACATTTATTGCTCCAGGCCCAAGGCTACAAATTTGGGGGCTGGGGCCTGGCGCAGTGGCTCACGCCTGTAATCCTAGCACTCTGGGAGGCCGAGGCGGGTGGATTGCTGAAGGTCAAGAGTTCAAAACCAGTCTGAGCAAGAGCGAGACCCATCTCTACTAAAAATAGAAAGAAATTATTTGAACAACTGAAAATATATAGAAAAAATTAGCTGGGCATCGTGGCGCATGCCTATAGTCCCAGCTACTCCGGAGGCTGAGGCAGGAGGATCGCTTGAGCCCAGGAGTTTGAGGTTGCTGTGAGCTAGGCTGACGCCATGGCACTCTAGCCCGGGCAACAGAGTGAGACTCTGTCTCTATATATACATATATAGAAATATAAAATACAAATTTGGGGGCTGAAATAAATTTACATGTAGGAAACTCCAGAGTCTAGTAAAACAGCTTATTTATGGTTATAAAATACTCCATTAAAATGTAATGCATAGATCTGTTGCCCTTAATGGTTATCTGTGAGGTATAAGGTCTGTAATACATAATACATGATAGAATCTGATCTCATGTTCCCTCATCAGCATTAACCTTAGTAGGTATCTGAATGTGAATGCATATTTCTGCCTAAGTCTGGATCCTGTGTCTTTAATACACAAGGTGAATCTTAATCTCCAGTTTTATGTTTTCAGAAGGCAGCCCCTATCTCAAATGCAAATATTATTAGAAAAACCTTCTAATTTCCATGAACTATTGAGTTGCATCTACTTAGACCTCTTGGCACTGGGCAATTTCTTGTGTAATTAAGCTGCACTACATAAATGAGATTCAACTTCATGTTTTCCCCCTTAGATAAAAACAAGCCTGACTAAATCTTTAAATGAAGTCTTTGATTTGCCAACATCTCTTGCTGCCTATGTAACTATATTACAATTTAATTCAAGAGTGTACTGAAAAAGGAGCTTTTCGAAAGAGACTTGGTTTAAATTTAGTCCCTATTTCAGTCTGAAATAAAATTGGGCTGCTTGGAAGCAATTTTCTTGAAAATGATTTACCAGATAGTAATAATTTTAAAAATCATATCTGACAGCAAAAATATTTAGTTCAAGAGTAGCCTGTGTGTAGGTGTACATCTGCTAGCACAGTCTTGTGTAATAAGAGAACATAATTAATTCTGCACTTTTCGGAGATAATTGTTCTTAGAAAATTGCATATTGAAGGACTCACATGTCAGCTTTCCTTGTCATTTTGAGCCCAACAAGTGTTTTGTTTGTCAGTTGTGCACTTTAAAATACTCTTCGTTAGGAAGGAAAAATACTTCCCTGAAATACCTTTTAGTGAACTGTTTTTACCTACCCTACACTTTTATGGTGCTTAAGACAATGTTAGATAGGAAAAGCTCAGGAAATTTTACTAGTATACAGCATATTTTTTATGTTCTAGAACTTTGCTCATACTGGTGTCTTTTAGCAGATTCAGAAGTAATAGTGGCACACACAGTATCTTGAAGGAAGATATGTTTTCCTTACCATCTCCAGGGCCTAGTATTGTTTATGCTCATGGTGTTGAGTAAATGATAATTACCGTTGGACTTCTTGCACTTAATTGACACATCCTACTTTCTCTGACTAGAGCAAAATGACCATTGGTGCCCCTTCTCTTCTTAGTGATTGCCTAAGCTTACTGTTTCATTATTATGAAATCATTCTAGATGATTAAAGAATCCATGTAAGCCTAATTTTAAATTCCTAGTAACTAGAGAAAAGACTTGTTTATATAAAATGGGGTATTTATGAACTGTGACATGGCATCAGACCTCAATGAAGGATTGTAGATTTTTGCTTTTGCTTTTTGTTTTTAAAACTTATTCCAATTGCTAAATTGGTAGTTTTTCAGTCTTTATAAATATAAGATTAAAAAAATATATACAGTTATATGAAATGTTTACTTTCTATGTGTGTGCATATAGTTCAATATTATGCAATAAATTTGGTGTTTTAACTTAAAAAAATAATAATAATCTTCTTCCTTAAAGAAGGTATCAGTGACGACCAGAGTCCACTGGACTCTTAGTTCATGTTCCCTTCTAACCCTGATGTCCTAGACCCCTGCCTCAGAATAAAGGCTTTATATTCCTAACAGTTGTAAACAAAGGAAAGAAGTTATTCTCACTTCTCACTACAGACTTACTCTTTTTTGAAATTCTTGTTTTAGGGTAGAGCTAGTGTGGAGCATTAGCAAAAGGCCATCCAGGGAATCCTGGTAAGTTTTGGGGTAATTCAGAATGAGGGCATTGACTGTAAGCCTTGGAAATCCAACTGAAATATAGCTTTAAAGGCAGGGGGATTTATTGTAAGAATTCCACGTATCTAATGGGGTCAAATAAAACACACACTTGCATGCACACACAGACACAGACACACACACACACACCCTCTGGATCTCAGGAACTCTTATAATCAGGTTCTCTAACTCTGTTAAGATTCTCTCTGTTTTACTTTTCCTTTTCTCTGCATATCCTCTCTGTTCTTTTCTACCTCAGTAGCTTTGCCATCTTTCTTTCCTCATCCAAATGGCAGGAAAATGATCACAGACAGCAGCTCTTCAATTTAAGTAGAAGGCAAATTAAACTGGGTTCTCTTAGTTGATTCTAGATTCTTATAAAAAGAGCAAGTGGTTCAGCTTAAGTCAAGTGTCCATCCAGCTTTTATTAATTATTGTGTGTGTGGTGGAGAGAGTGGGGACTTCAAGGATGAAGGGAGATCACACTGTAATAGCATGGTGGTTTCCATGGCAACCTTGTGGGCTGAAGAGTTGAAATGAGAGACAAGATCCAGAAAAAGGGTGGGTGGGCAGAGGTAGTCACTGAACAAATGAAGCAAAGCTAGTGATTGTATGAATTGTGGGCCTCTGTGTAATCACATCACAGTAAGTCTCCATGCAATCATTCTCATCAACATTTTCATAGAAACCAAATCCCATTTAAATATATATTAAAATAAAAGCATTTAAAATAGGGAACACACAAAAAGCTTTAAATCACCCAGTAATGGCTCATGTTTCATCTCCTCTGGATTCTCTCCTGTGTAGCCTCTTGTCAATCAAAGAACATGACACATACCTGGCAAAGAGACCAGCCACATTTTGGTGGCATCTGGGTATTTCAGCTTGTGTTTGCAAGTTGAACAGTGATCAGTTAGATTTTTAAGTTTGTTTGTGGGAAGAGGTTGGTTGGGTTAGGAAAGACAGAGGGAAAAAAGGCTACCTGCCATCCCATAAACAAGACAAAAAGAGTTTTTCTTTCCTTATTTCTCTAGTTGTTTCCATCCTGCAGGGAATAGCAGATGTTCAGCCTGAAATAAACAGTGTCAAATTTGCATATGCACACACATACTCACAAACAGACTCCACTTATATGTATTCCTTAAGAATGAAAAACAGCCTACTGCTACATCCACCAAGAATCCTCAGACCTGCTCTACTGTTACTTGGAGGTGGCAGGGGGCGGGCACCAGGGTCCTCTATCCTACACTACATTCTGGATGGTGGTTTAGGCCTTAGAAGTTCAGTGTTTGCTCTCTCTGGAGTTCTGTAGGCTGGGGTAACAGAGCCTCACTTTCATGACAAAGGCTCTGTGAAAAACAGATGATATTCATGTTGCTATGAGTATAGTAGCTCCTATGAGCCAAGCTGTACACTAACATTTACAAACATGAACTTATTTTATTCTCACAACTTTGCAAGTAAGTTGCATAAGTTCATGTTCTAGATAAGACTAAGGATGGGAGAGGAAAAAAAACTGGCCCAGAGTCCTTCAGCAAGAAAGTAAGGGAGATCAGGAACTGAAATTTCAGCCCCAAACCACCTGTCCCCAAAATCCAATTGAAACTTAGTGCAAGTTTATCCATCAAAAAAAAGTTATTAATTCTTATACTTACCTGGCAGGGGAGATACCATGATCACAAAACAAAGTTATTAATTCTTGCTCAGTTGCTTAATTCTATGAGCACTGAATGCCAGGTAAGTTAAGGGAGCACTCATAGGAAACATGTTTCCATGGAAAAATAAGTTTCATAAGCCAAATATATAAGTAAAAAAAATGAACCACGGCACTATTTGATAATTCAGTAAGCTGCATACTTTTGATTTATGCCTTTTCTCTGTATACTACACTTCAGTGAGAAAGATTTTAAAAAATGGATTGTAAGAATCCAACCAAGTTGTAAATGGAGAACTCAGCTGTGTATATATGAATTCCTTGAGAACAATAATTATATGTTATTCATCTTTGCAATCCTTTTCTTAGTGGTAATGCTGGTACAAAGTATATGAATTCTTACTGGAATTTAATTAATTCATTTATATATACATATACTTGCTTCCATGTCCACGGAATAATAGAATGTTAGAACTCGAAGGGGCCTTATGTACCATCCAATAAAACTGTTTTTCTTTTGAAGTGGCATAAACCCAATTCAAACTAACTTACAGGGATGAGAAAAAAGAAAATCTACTTATTCAATCCAGTCATTGGTTAGGTATATAACCTTAAGTGAATTACATACCTAAATGAGTTGGAATATTCCCTTTGCACAGAGGACTTTCTCATTTGGATACATCGCCCATGGACCACGCCACCCATGTGCTTCAAATAAGATTTAGTCAAAAAAAATCAAAATAAATCTTACCATCTTTTACCTTCTGAACTGAATATTTATTCACACATTTACTGACTATATAAAAAAAAAGAACCCAATGTTTATTAAGTATGTATTATGAACAAGGTAATTTATTTACATTACCTCGTTTAATTTAATTTTTAATCCTTGCATCATCCCTGGGAGTTTGGATTATATTTTTGCTTCACAGATGAGGGAATTGGGTGTTCAAGTAGTTCACTGCCTGAGATTTCAGAATTAGTGAAAGAATTAAACAGTATAAAATCAAGTCAAATTCTGACCTTCTGCATACATGCCTAGGACATTTGTCCACTAAAGCATTCTGCCACAAATCAGAGAGATAGGGGCTGTTCTTCTTCAGGCATTCTGACTTATTGCAGAAATTATATCAAATGTCCAGAATAATATTCACTTTAATCTGCTTAATTTTAATTCTATTGCTTGTCATATCTCATCAAAAACCCACTGGAAGAAACTAAATATTTTGGGAAAGATATTTCATTAACAAGAGGACACGTGAGATGGCAAAACTGCTGTACCTTGGCCGTGTCACTTGCCCTCTGTCTTTGCTTTTCACTCTCCCATACGCATCATTGTTCTTCATCCTTCTCTTGCTCAGTGTTTAAGAGTAAATTTGTGAAATCTCCACCCCACCATCATTTCAGATGTGCAAGATAGAATTTTAATTTCTGTCCAAACTTAGTTTCATCCTTGTAAGGAGTTGGAGGTCTTCTTATTAGTTGAAATAAATAAAAATCACATTGGAGTGTGAATATATCACATTTATATCACATTTGGCAACAAATAACACATTCTGAGAACTTCCTCTGTACACAGACACTCGTACACACACATACATTTATGTAGAGGGATTGAGAATATAAATGAAAGAAGCAGTGTTTTTGTTTTTAATGCAGATTTTTGTTCACATTTCTCAGTCGACTTGCAAATACTTTACGTGTGGATATGTTAGGACTTTTTTAAAACTTAATTTTATTTTGCTTTTTGTCCAAGAATTTGCTTTCCTGGGACTTGTTAGAATAATCCTGAATGTTTTCTTATAGTAAATATTTCACCATTTGGGGCTGCACTAGTCTAATACTGTTTCACAGGTCATCCCTTGGACATGCAGGACATTTCTTCAATTGGCCGTCTGATCCCAAAGCAGTTAGCCCTTTAATGCCAAATCTCCAACTCAACTGCTACAGTATAGAGTCAGTGGGTGGTATGAGTAAAGCTGTGTAAATGAGCTAAGTTGGTGGAAATTAAATTAAAATTAAAAACAAATTACAAAATCCCAGGGTAAACATCTTTAATAGCGCTTTTCCCATGAAATTCCCCAAAAGGGTGTAGACAGCAGAGAGAATGACATATGGTGGAGGCAGTCTGCTTACAACGCAGCGCAGACTGTGCTCAGCAGGCAGATCTTGGGGCCTCCAGTTTGACCAGATTTGAGGCATCTATTTGCTCACCATTTAAGCGCAGCCTTCCAGGATGCCGAAAGAGCTGTGGCTTTGCGTGGAGGAGGCAGCAGCCAAGTAGTCAGAAATAGGAACAAACAACATGCCAAGTTAGGGGGGAAACTGAAGTCCCTCGAAGTCATGAATTTGAAGGCCAACATGTGGTAATGACAACTCTGTAAGGGTGGAGGGACCCACGAAGATGCTTTTCTGCCAAATGAATTGGGATTTAATGGGTTTGGTTTTTATGTCACTGAGGAAAGTGATTAAGGAAAATTCTGAGATGAATGTCTGCAAGATGCCAAGCTTTCAGTGATGTGGTAATCCCACTTATATTTTCTCCTGTAAGATTAAGGTCTTTAAAAGCAGAACATATGGTGACTGATCTGTGTCACTGCATTTTGCCAGCATTCATAAACAGTCCCAAGTCTGATAAGTGCTAACAAAGAATATTTATATCCTAGGTTATACAGTTTGCATTTTTGTTTGAGGATATTAGTCACTCTTCTGTCTTGACAGTACAAAATGTTAGCATCATATATGGAGAAACAAACAAACAGGATTCTGTAAAAAAGAGCAATGAATAAGGATCCAGAGATCCTGAGTGTTAGACTCAATACATATACAACTGAGGCTAGAATCGTTCCTCCAAAGAATACAATGCTGTGGGTTTCCTGCAATCCCCAAAGAAACGACTGAACAAGCACAATTTTGTCCAAGATATTGGAAGCTTGAAAACCCAAATTGGTTTGCACAAATTTGTTAAATAGTCACGGAACCATCATCCTTCCAACAGAGTCACTTGTCCATATTTTGCTACCATGGAAATCATAGCCTTAAGACTTGGAGAGAAAAGCTTGCTCTGAAGAGAAGTGTATGTACACATTTCACGTGTATAACTAAAAAGATTGCTTTGTACAAAATCTATAAATAACTGTATCAGTGAAATTCAGAATGACCCCACTAAAAGAAGTTATTATGCCTATTATAAATGGGCATGCCCTCTTCACTGTTTACATTTTTACAAAGAGGAGATCCTCAGTCGATATCACTGTGATGTTCTCGAAATTTGGAAATGACAACTTTGTGACCAGGTTGCTATGTCATAACTTTAAAACCTGTTCATATAAGACAATTTTAGGAAAAGAGTTATTGCTTCACAGACCCACCCCCTTCCCACAGAACCTTTCCCCTAAACTCCTCACTGTTTATTGTAAAAGGTTAAGGAAATGTCTATCCTATGATGAGAGCTGAGACTCAAAATGTAAATTTACATAAGAAAATAAATAGAAAATACACATGACTGTATAAATAATGGAAGAATGATTCCCACCACCCCCTGCCCAATAGGAAACATGCTTTGAGTGAAAACATTGAAAAAGAGACCCAGGGGAGAAACTGGAGATATATCAGGCATATTTTTTTAGAGACAGGATATTGCTATGTTCCCCCAGCTGGTATCAAACTCCTGGCCTCAAGCGATCCTACCACCTGGACCGCCCAGAGTGCTGAGATTACAGGAGGCTCATCCAGCCTGGCCAGGCATATTTTATTTATGACATAATTTTTGTGCTGGGAAATTCCTTCTTTGGAAGCACTATTAAAGGAGGAAAAATACCAAATCAGATGTGTTCCTTCCTAAATTTCAGTGGTTTGTAATCCCATTGTCAGTTCTCACAAAGAGTTTGTTTTTAGTCAATATAGAATTAGTCAATAATATCTTGCTTACGGTGCTCCACACATCAACTTTGAGTACAACATAGCTGTAACATAAGAAGCTTGGCCTCTTGTCTACAAACTGTGAGAATGTCTTCCTCGCCTGGACATGACTGATTATTTAGTAAAAATGGGAACATTATGATGAATAATATTTTTTGCACTTAAGTTTCAAACATTTCTTTAAGTAAAAAAATGTATGCATTTGATCATGTAGAGGATGCCTACAGCCTTGCTGTCCTGATCCTAGATTAGTCCTCTTCTAATTTTCTGTGGTTAAGTGAGCTTAACCAAGGCACTGTGGTTCAAACGAGCAAAGTAGTTAATTTCAGTTTGCTGGTTCAAACACTGTCTTCAACATATAGGGCTATTCAACTTTTTTGTTACAATGCATAATTGACAATGAGCTTGCTAGGCAGCAAATTAGACATTTTGCATTAAGTTTAAATGTGCCATGGGGAGTTGTGATGCATAAACTTCTCACACCAAATGGAGCGTCTTTCTTAACCGACCTGGTTTGGAACCAAAATACTCAGTGGATATCCTGAGAATCTTTTGAAACCAGCTATTGTGTTCCCTTACAATTACACAGTGGCTGACTTTACAAGCTAACTAGGAACCATTGTACACTAATCAGAAGCGGGTCATGGAGGGGCATGGGATCTCAGCTCAATATAATGAATTTAAATAGTGTAAATTCTTTTAGCACAGATTACCCTGCTGAACTCCCAAATCATTGATCGGGACATATTTCTTAAGCCTGAAATCTCTGAAATTCTTATCTCATTGCTGAGAGGGTTCCAGTTTTTCTTCACATAATAGTGTAGATTTTCCTCCATGTTTTTTAGGATGCTATGAACCACATGTAACCCCCTCTCCCTCAAAATCATCCTGCATTTTCCAAGCTTTTAAATAAGTATCAAGAAATGCCTTTGGATTTTTTTTCAATTTCAAAGCCTTGTATTTTATGCACTTGAATTCAGAGATAATTGAGTTAATTTGTGCATATTGTCAATGTCTTATTGACTGTATTCATACGCATGCAAAGTTCGAAAATGTCTTACTTTGTTTAAGTGAAGAAGATAAAGGAATTGAGAAAGAAAAGAATAGAATGCCAAGTCATTTCTTTTTATAAAGTATTCTATCTGGTGTCGTGCAAAGAAAAATGTGTTTTTGTGGGATGGGATGATAGCCCTTTTGCCAAAAGAGCAATTTGGAAAAAAACTGATATTTAAAAAGCATATGTCTATTTGTTAAAAAATTCTACATATGTATTAGTTTCAAGTTGGACAAACCCATCTGTGTGAATATTAAGATAACCATGACATAGCTAAACAATTGATGTAAAATGTCATGTCTCCATTTCCTACACTAACTCAATTTAAAGAAAACTGTCCTTCATAAACAAATGTATTCATAAAATCAAATTAATATTTATTAACATGAATTATTCTTGGTGCCTGACACTGGACCAAGCACCTAACAAATTTAACAATGTGAGAACATTTTTCACCCTAAATTCCATGTGAGAATTTCTTGTGGATAATGAAGTTGAAGTGCTTCCAGGCTTTTACTTCCCAGCAGGCTTCAAATGCTTTCTGTCTCTGGAAAAACAAAAGGCCTGGAGAGCATGACTCCATCTATCAGGCCTTGTCACCTCTGGCAGGAACGTTGGGAATTATGGCCAGAGGGAAAAAATGAACAGGAGGTGATCCAGAGAGTTTCAGTGAGAGAATTGAGGGAAAGGCACCTTTGTTATTGCCGATGGAACAGAAAAGGAGAGCAATCTTAAGAAGTCTTACTATGAGTTATCAAATACATCCCTTTCAAGGGTCTTGAAAGACACATACACAAATTAGAATTACATTTTAATTAGTTTTGGTTGTTGTAACTGTGTTTCTCTTAATGTAACACAATGCCAAATGTGGCCCACTGGATCTCCAAGATTTGTTCAGTTTACACATACATATCTCATTTAATCTTCAAAACAACTCCACTTATAATCATTTTTGACAGGAGGAAAGGCAGGCTCTCAGAATTTTGATTGACAGTAATGTGAGACTGGCTCTGGCTGTCAGACTGTAAATAGAAGTGATGTGTCACTCTAAGCCAGGGTAGTCACATACCCAGCATGCCTGCCCCATGCCCTCTGCTGAGCTGCCAACTGGATGATGGAAGGACAATCCTGAGGCCACATGATGGCAAAACAACAAAATAGAGGAAGCCTAGGTCCCTGAATCACCTGTGAGAGAGCTCCTGTACATATATCAAATTGTACATGAGAAACAAAGTTCTATCCTGCTAAACCAATGAAATTTAGAGCATTATTATTAGTTACCTCAGCATTACCTACTCTATCTAATTAATGTGCTTTCCAAGGTTACATAGCTAATAATCGACAGGACTTTGAAAATCTCAGTTCTTAACCACTGTGCACCGTACCTCATAAACGGGTCCCATTCCCCTGGCACACAGACCTTTTATCATAACATACATTGAAAAGTTTTTCTGGGGCTTCCCTAGTCTATAGGCTCCGTAGCAGATTCTCCAGCTTTGGCAGTCAATAAATACCAAATTCAGGACTCAATTACTTGACTTGTGCTTTCTGAATCAGAAGTGATAGTATTTACCTCAAGGAAGAGAATTCTCCTTTAAATCTTAATAGTTTGTCTTGACCTTGAGGCTCGGAGTGAAATTGGGGAATGTCAAAATCATCAATTTTTTCATTAAAACCTTATTTCTGTTTCTAAGTTACACAACAAGCAAAGGAAACAGAAACTGTGTTACTCACTTAGGGTTTCAAGTCAGCCTCAAAAAAACCTCTTTTTCAAATTGGTTGGTGGTGAAATCTCAGACTTGTTTAGTTGAAAATTAGTGCTTGCTCTTTCAAAGCCTGTCCTTTCTCCAGAAGCTTCCGTTTCCTATTCCCGCCTACTACCTGCCACGGGTGTCATTTACTACTTCATGGCACCTCCACTTGAGTCTACAGGAGTAAGAAGCAGATCAGAAATGAAAATGAGAGCTTTTGATTTGCTACTTGCCTCTATTATGTAACAATTATTTACAGTTTTATAGGGGTGGACATGTGAGTTATGGGGTTATTTGTTACTATGCTTCATTGATAATCTGTTTATTCCAAGCAGCCACCAATACTGGTTATGTTGCTGTCCAGTGAACAGATAAAATATGGAATAATCTCTTTTTCTGAATGGGGACACATGTTCCTTCAATCTGCTTTGTGACTTAATCAGTGTGTCTTTATTAATGAAGCAGAAGATATCATGAATCAGTCAGAAAGAGGAGGCTGGTAATACGCATCTCATTTCCCAATTGAGCATTCAGCTGTAGATAACATTCCTGCCAAAGCACTTTAGTGCCTTATGAGATGTCGTATTGAGAGGACATTTGCAGACTCACACAAGGGCTTGTAAATTCTGACCTATGAACTAAGTAAACAATGAAAGTAGATTTTGTACATTCCTTGGACCACTGGCCTACGAGGTTACAGTTTAGGATTCATTGATCCATGCTGTGGGTTCCATTGACATTTGCTTCTTTCCTGCTTCTCAGTGATCAACTTCTTGGTGGTCCAGCCTCTTGCAAGGAGGTTGAGATTAAGAAAAGTTTGCTGATACTTCCTCACCTTAACTGAAAAACCACTCAAGTTCCTCCTAAGGGGGGAACATTAGCATTCCAAGAAAGACTGAGCCCCAAACCTTGTTGCCTTAGTGCCATCTGTCAGAATTCAGAAGCATTTAAAGAGTGACGGAAATAGATGAAAGAAATCAAGGAGCTCCCTTCCCAACTAAACGAATCAGTGGCCATTGTAATAGCAGGAGAATTTACTATTGAGGGATTTAAGAACTTAAGGGATTTAAGAACTTAAGGAAGAAATGAGTTGAATGGCCAAGGTCAGGTATGAGTTATGAAAGCTCTTATAGAAATGTTTTCATTCTGTAAAATATGACAACATTAGGGAATATAATGGCACTTTTCATATTTAAAATTACTATCAATGGCCTAGTATGTTTGATTTTCATTTGCAGTTCAAGCTCAGTAGTAGATTTTGAGGCCTTCTCTCCACAGTTTAAAAAAAAAATGTTGTGAATTTGTTTTGATTTTTTGTTGCAGATAGTATGAAAACTAAGAGACTATTTTTTCTCTCTCTGGTTCTCCTTGCCAAAGAGCAGTATCTTTCCAATTTAAGAGCCCTCACTCTCGGTTCCCACTGCACTCACAGCATGATAGAGCAATTTAGGCGGTTAGGATGAAGGAAAAAAGGAAAAGAAGAAAAGCTATGTGAAAGCTTCTGAAACCAACTCTCTATGGATGAGAAAGTATTTCTTTTTCAGTCTACAGGGCTACAAAGCCCTACCTCTGTTCATGATAACTGTGCCATATCCTTGCCTACACTTGGCTTCCTCCACTCTGACAGAGAGACAGCTGCAATTCTAAGGTTTGAGTTGGCTGACCTTCAACCTTCTTTATCTCTCTAAAGACTTTATTGCAGTGACCTCCATTCTCTTTTTCTTTTATGTCTGATTTACTCCTTTTTATTTTCCTAACCTCTATAACACTAGTCTTTAAAAAATAAAAACTCCCATTAGAGATGATCAGAAGTTCTTTTTATTGTCTAAAGGCTGTAAAAATTTTATGTAGGAGGGGACTCAAAATTGCATGAGACTGCCCTTCTCAGTTACCTTTGAGTACTCTTCTAGTTGCTGGAATAAGAAAATGGGGTCAATCAACTTTTTCCATCCAAAAATTGTATGCGTGCATTTTTTTCTGAGGAGAGAATACTTATAATGTATCAGATTTCCAGGGAAATTTGTGATCCATTAAAACGGTAAAGCAGTGCTTGAGTAACCTAGTGTGAGTTTTTGGATCTGCTTTATGGCAAACATCAAAACACTGTGCCAGATTAAATTCCATTATACATCGGGCATTTAGTCTTCCAGCCCAAGAAAGCACTAAATGCTTGAGGAAGCACCTGAGAAAACTTACGTTTCTGTGTGAGGAACACTGGGAGTCAAAATTCATGGCTTCTGGTGAGCTTCTGCTACTAACTTGATGGGAGAAGTGGGCAACTGATCTTATCTCCCTGGGCCACTGTTTCCACATCTCTAAAGTCAGGGAGTTGGACTAACTCAGTGATTTCAAATCTGACCTGGAGTTCTTCATAAAATTCTAAATCACCGGGCCCTACCTACCACCATTTGAAAGAGAATCACTGGAATCTGATTTTTTAAAGAAGCTTCTCAAGACATTCTATTATCTGCTAGGTAGAGAAATCCCTTAGCAGACACTCTAGGGTCACTTCTACTTTTAAAATGCTGAGTTTCCCTTAAACTAATATCTCCTGCATTTAGCAGAATCTGGGTCAGCATGAAGTGCTAATCCTCAGAATGAATGTTATCATAGTACTCTTTTTAAACATTAGTGATTACCACTATATGTAAATGACATTATTTATTCAGAGGGGCTACCACAGTGCTGGGAAATTACTAATCATATATATATGAAGTATACTTGATTCTGCTTGACTCTTGACCATCAGTGAGTTTGGTAAAACATTAGGTAGGGTTACCTTGGGTAATTAAAGGCATCAAAAAATAGGAGGAAGAAAAATATATTGCATGCCAATCACTTTCAAATATATTATTGCACTTAATCTCCGTAACAGCCTACCCTGTGTTCATTTTCCCACTTAGTCAGTCACTACCTTGTAACCTTGAGCAAGTCACTTAATCTGTCTGGGTCTTTTGTTTCCTCTTTTGCAAAATGGAGATTAAAAATACCTACTTCATAGGATCACAGTGAGAATTAATGGACATAATGCCTGGGAAGCACTTAACAGAGTGCTGATCATATGATGAATGTTTAATTAATTTATAGGTGATAGGATGATGATAACTGTGATGTTGGTTATGAGATTTTACTACTCAAAGTGTGCTTCCCAGGTCAGCTGCATTGGTATAAAATAGGAGCTCACTGGAAATTTGGAATCTCAGGACCCACCTCAAATTAGCCAAATTAGAATCTACATTTTAACAAGATCCCTAAGTGATTCATGTGCACATATATATTTTAGAAGCACTAATAAGGGAAAATAGCCCTGAGACTCAGCCACTCGACAAAACTCACCCAGTAGTAAACCAGGGAGCCGGTAACACAGACCAGACTCTTTCTCTTATACTTCTAAGGACATCTGTGACCTTGAGGTTTTCAGGCTTCCTGAATCCCATTGTGATGTTCTTTCTTTAATCCAAACTATAATTGAAAGGCTTTTTAAAAACACATTTTCATGTCTACCACAGTAGCAAGAGCATCATAATTTTGTTTTATTTTTCACATTTTTAATTATTCAGCTGTTTTATTTGTCACCATTTAGGGAATTATTATAAAACTTATGTCTAAAATGCTTCTGATTAATGCATATTTAGGCAACTAAACAGATGTAGAATGGGTTGACTGCTTTGATAAAATTAAACATTGATGAAACATATATTTGCACAGCAATAATGATGCCGGCATTCGTATAAATAATAACAGATCTATTTCCCTAATCATCTAGGGAAAAAAAAACAAGATGAGAGGGTGAGAGAATTACCACATATGTCTGGCTTACTAGGCAGATCATTTTCAAGTGCAAATTTCTTTTATGTGAATAAAATTATGTTAATTTATAGCATCTATTACCACATTAAAATGAAAGAAGTGTGTTTGAGCAAAAAACAATGTGGATGATATCAGAAGCATGTTTCTAGGACAAGTCACAATTTTCAGAGCTTCTTTGTACATCATGGAAGGGGCATGTTTTTAATATACTCCTCCATAGCACCACAGTTTGATTTTATACAAAATGTGTCCTGAGATCCAAGCGTAAGTGATTTAAGATAGACATTTTTCCCACATTTTAGCTTCTCTGAAATTGAGATCTGTCTTACAATTGGGGTGTCACAATTCGATTGATAGCATTTTTTTCTTTTTTTGCAATCAATGGGATCTTAGATTCCATTAAATAAGGGATTACAATTTCTGATAAACTTAATCTTGTCCACAAGGAGCACCACAGTGAGTAAAGTATAAAACAAATAGACAGGAAAGAGATGTCACCGTCACCAACATTCATAGAAAAAAAGAGGGGCAGATAAATAGAAAGTAGTGAGATTAAATAAGAAAAAACTTAATGGATTTCTATTCACAGAGCCAGAGAGAAAAATCGGGAATAATAAGAGAATCCAGCAAAAGAGCAGGAAAGAAGAATAGGTGAAAGCAAAAAGAGAGAGAATAAAGTATCAAGATGGAAGATGTAGCCAATAAGCCCAATATTGTGACCATTATTTACTAGGTGTGGTGTCCTGTGGTAGATATTTAATTTGCTGCTTATTTTTTCATTACACACAGAGGCCAGCCTAGCGGGTGGGTAGGATTTGGGAGGTGTTTCAAGCACCTTTCAGAAGGTATTTTGTCTTCTCTAACCTACACCGGTAGATCCATACCCTTCCCATGCTCCCTTGCTCCCTCCCACACACATTCTCTGTCCATTCGTCTCTTTCCCTAGCCTCCCACATTTCACTCAGTCCAAAGCCCCCAGAAAATGTCTATATGATTGTTAAAATTTCTGTTTGTTCTTTCAGGTGATAACAAGATTATCGAACAAATCTACAGTCTCACAGGTATGGTTTTTGCTAAAGAGCAAAATATTTATCTAAAATCTGGGTGATTTCCAATAAATCTTTCTTGCTCTTCAGAATTTGATGTATTTATTATTTACTTTCCCTAATTCACTTCCCAATGCAAGATGTGGCAACTGACTTTCTTGAGTTTGGGTAGAGAGAAATATTAAAACTCATATCTCTATGTAAGTGTTTTATAGCTATTGTTATAAAACAGTTTATAACAATGCCAAAACCTGCCAAAAGCAGCAAAGTCCTGAGATATTGATTTTAAAAGTGCTTTCAGTGTGTTTAAAACTGGTGGTCAGTTTTTTACTTGTAAGCATCCAATTTCTCGTTAAGTATCCATAATGTTAAAAATATGGTTCAGAGATAGTCTGGAAATAGTTTCACTTGAGCTCTTTGTTAAGACAGTTCCAACTTTTAAGTACTCTCCAATTTCACAGAAAACTTCCCAAAGAAACAGTGATTTGTCAAATTTATCAGTTAGACTTTTATTACTAAAAATTCTCTAACAATGAGGCACACAAACAGATCCAATCACATAACACATTATGAACTCATTGGTAATTTACTAAAGATGGTGGAAGAGAAGCAAACTGTGTTTGCTTTTGATATACATTGAGAAACTTTTTAAGAACCCTTAAAGCATCTCAGTGCATGCAACCAAGTTTCTCTCTGGTACGAGTTGTCTTTTCTCTCTCTTCTCTACAAATCCTCCTCAGCAACAAGGAAAGTGGTCTTTATGTTTCAACTTTTCTTCTCAGACAGCCTTTCCTCACTACTCCATTGACTCCACCCCTACCCCAAGATCTTCCTATATTTTCCTTTCTCATGAAAAGAAATTTAGCTTTTTTTTTTTAATTTTCCAATTTGAATTCTTCACTCCTTCATAGCATCCTGAAGACAAAGATCCCTCTCAAAAATACAACATCCTTAACTTTTTTCAGAAAAAATGCTTCTTTCTAATTTAGGCTGAAGTATATTTGTAATTTTAAAACCAACAAAACAACAGAGGTTTCAAAACAACATATGTTTATTTCTCTCTCATGAGCAAGTCCAGAAAGGGGAAAATATAACAGCTCCAGTGTGTCAATAGGCTCTTGGGATTTCTTCTTTTTGATTCATCATCCTCAACATATGACTTCCTTCCCCAAGATCCCCTCATTCTCCAGGGTGGTTGCTGAACATTCATCCATTTTATCCATAATCCAGATTAGAAACCAAAGAAATGTGAAAGAGGCCCCCCTGTTCTAAGAATCTTCCTAAAAGTTCCTTAAAACCTGCCCACATATATGCCATCACCCCAGAATTTAGCCTCATGGCCAAACCAAGTGGCAAGAGAAGCTGAGAAAGGTTATCTTTGGGCAGAGTGCATTGCTAAGAATGCTTTTAACTAAGAAGGAAGGAGAGATTGCATAAAAAGAGGTAACTAGCATTCTCTATAGCACCTTCTGCAATATAAATGTTTCCATTTTCTTTATGGCGATCATCATTGCCTGGGTAGGTATTTATTAAACTCCTTCTTTGCACATTTCTAAGTGCTTAATTTCCATTATCTAATATCTAATATTTTCCTCACACCATTCCTAATTTACAGGCTAGGAAACCAAGACTTTCATAATTGTATTACTTGACCGAGGTTACAGCTAGTAAGTCACAAGACTTCTAAAACTTACTCATGCATTCAACCACTGCACTCTGTTCTACTTCAAGACAGGCTTAACAGAATCTAGTCATCTGTGAGTTTAAAGTGGCTACTCAAGCAAAATGTCATGAGCCAAATTCCAGATTCATTTAACTATGAGTATAAAAACCTCATTGCCTTCATTGCCAGGAAGAGAATGAAGGGATGGATCAGTTGAGAAGAAAGAACTCTGTGGTTGGACTTTATGGCAGTGTATAACAGGTGAATCCAGCTACACAAGGGAAGCAAAGCAAGTGGTCTGAAGAAAATTGCTGGCACGCCTACATGGAGGCTAATGTGAGGCTGGGTGTTTGGTAACATAAATTTAGGTCCTGTCTGCGATGATGGTAGGTGGGATAATTAATTATTGGTATAAATAATGTCTGCTACTTTGATTGTGAGAGTCAGTCTCTAAGCAACTTATCCAAGACACCAAGTCACCATTACAAAATGGAAGTATGAAAGTTAGACAAACTTCTAGAAGTACAAATACTTGATAGGTTGTTAGAGGATTCTATTAGAGCCAATGGAGCCTTAGTGAAACAAAGGAATGATTAACTTGCCAATGCCAATGTAAAGCAAATTCTGGTTAGAGAATGTACTCATTGATTTTCATTTCTCTGATAAGCTTGCCCTGTTGTGTCTTTAGCTGGGTAAACTAATTTTTCTATTCCACAATGCTGGTATGTGGAATTTTTCTATTCCACATACCAATGTTCCCTGGCAATTCCATGTGGGCCCAACTTTTGTTAAAAGCACAGAGTTTTAGATGCTGTGAAAAAACAAAAACAAGCAAGTAAAAGCAACACCATGACTATCCCAATAAAGAACTTATGGCCTAGTCATTAATTAAAATAACCATATGTAGTTTGAAAGATGAGTCTAGGAAGGCCATTTAAATTTTGAAGCATTAAGATTAAAATAAAAAATAAAACCTTATGAGTAAACCAACCATTTCACTTAGCAGACATGACCTAAACTAAATGGGCTATTGGTTAGATTTATTATTATACCTGTAATAAATATTTAAAAATCCATATATGCCAATGCACCAAGTATTTATTGGAGTCATAACCATGACAACTTATGAGATTTAAATTGTAATCTTAGGGATTTTCAGGGGTTTTGCCTAATTTTTATTAGAAACTACCGATAAGTAGATATAAGTAACCATACCATCAAAAGAAACTGAGGCACAGAAAAATGAACTGACCTTTTGGAGCAGAGAAGCCATGTCTGGAGCAGAGCAGGAGGTGCACACTATTATAGTCACTCTGTTCAGAGCCACTAGCTTGGCCTATGTTCCTCTCTCTGCCCTGCCCCTCTGTCATCACCTCAGTTGTCCTTTCCCATTCTCTTTCTTTCTTCTTAGCCTACAAGGTTGGCTAAGGATGATCCTAATCAAGAGTCTAGTGGGTCTAGGGTTTTGGCAAGACTCGTTTTCCTTCCTTTCCTAAAGTTTGTCAAAGGAAATAGACCAGGTGGTTTGCATCATTTCTTGTTCATGACTTGTACAAGCAAGGAGAGCAGAAAGTAGAGCAGCTGAGGACACTTCTGATATTCTTCTATTCATGTGATCCAAAAAGGAAAGATTTTTATTCTTAAGGATAATGTAATTCTGCTGGTTGATCTCCATGTAAAGTTCCATTAATGGCTCTATCATTTTAAATAACAAGGCCTAAAACTCTCCATAATGTCTCTAGCCTAAGAGCAGGTCATCATTTTACTATCACAAGGTATTGACTGATTAAAACCTATTATAGATGCAAAGCTGGTAAAATGTGTCTTTCATTGCACAGCTCCCCACCAAGAGAAAGGTTGGGGGCTAAAGTCAGGAAAGCAGAGAGGGCAAACCTGAAGAAGATCAGAAGTGGGAAAACTTTTAACAGCTGAAAAAATTCACAGCAAAATCTGCAAAGACTTCAGTTTTAATGAAAAGTCTCTAAGGGATCTGACTTTGTTCAAATGGAAACTCTAGCATTAATGATATACCTCTTAAGAGGTCTTTGCAATCTGTACTAATTTGTATTATCCTCTGCTTTAGTCAGAGCCCAAGGGAAATGGCAGCATCAACAAGAGACTCCCATCTATTGTGGAAGATGAAGAGGAGGAAGAGGAGGAAGAGGAGACAGCCTCCTTCTCTCCCATCTACACAAGGGGATCATCCTCTTCACACACCAAGAAGGTTGGAAGCAATAAAAGCTATCTAGGCTTAAGCTTAAAGCAGCTGGCCTCAGGAACAGTGCCATTTCACTCACCTATCCGAGTCTCCAGTTCAAATTCCCCCAAAACCAAGCAGGAAACTGACCCTCTAAACCATGGGAAAAGGAAAGAGAAGAACTTGAAATTGCAACTTTCAACTTCAAATAGTGCTGGACCCCCAGACCTCAGTCCAAGGTAAGAGTTCACATCAGATAATTCTTTCCTGGGTGAAAGTGGTTGATTTTTGTACAGACTAGTACCTGCTCAGGAAATTATTCAGCCTTCTGGGCCTTTCTACTGCACAGGTTCCTAGCCTGGATTCTTCAGTTTTCCTGAATTTTGTGTGCAGTGTTTTGACTATATATGCAGGTATGTGTGCAGTATGGGAATAAATAGTTTTAGTCATATTCTCAAAGGGTCTATTAAATTTTCAAAATTCTTTCTCTACTCCTTTTATTCATTTAGCTCTACCTATTGTGTTAAATGTGCATTTCTACATTGTGATTTTATAATTTATAAATTTATAATGAAAATAAAAGAAATGGAACAAACACCATCAAGGTTATCCCCTCAATGCCTGATCTTACCAAAAGTTTCATGGAGCAATGAGTTGAAATTACGAAGAGAACAAAATGCTGATTTTTATTGTTTTTATTTTCCATGCAATATTTGCCTTATTATTGTATATGGCTGAAGCTTAGTTCTATTTCTGGTCTCTTCAGTAGGTTGAGATGTCATGGCTTTATTTTTAATTTTTAAAAAAATCACTTTAGAATCAACTAGAGGTGATTGAGGGTAAAAATTCCTGACTTAAAAAATGTGAAGGGGGTTTGGCTATAGTGCATGATAGCAATAACAGTCATCAAAATCACATAATAGCTGGATACTAAATAGAAGCAAGAAAAAAATGTGAGTGCTTTCTATGTTTTATGTACTTTGCTAGATAATTTCACATTCACTATTGCATTTATTCTTCTCAGAAGCCTATAAAGTAGTTCTTGTTATCTCTGTTATAAAGTTGTATTAATAAGAATTGAAACTCCAAAGTTAAATATTTTGTCCAAGTTCTCAGCAATATTAAGTACTGAAAGCTGGATTCAAATTCCGTTTTTCTACTTTTAAAGCAAGTGATCTTTCTGATATATTATACATTTAATTATCAATTTGAAAAAACATAGCTTATCCATTTAGAGAGAATATTAAGAAAATAAGCAAAACAGGTTTAGTGAAAAGGAGGTGAATAGGAAATTTTCAGGATTACAGTTGGAGATGGCAATTTGAATATATTGTTTAATTTTTCTTCCTAAATTTTTACTAATATTAAAAATAATAAATTATAAATAGAAGGAGACTACATCAGAGCTGAGAAAGGTTTATGTACAATGTCATCTGACATTTATAGAAAGAATATATGTTCTTTATAGAGAAAACGATTTTGATGTTGACTGTAGCAGTACATTACAGGTGATCTTTATTTTCTGATATTTTATTACCTTTATGCTTAAATTTTCTATGGTAGACTTGCATTTTTTTAAAAAATAATGAGTGTGCTAGATATTATTTACCAAGGAAAGAAGTCTAGTTAAAGTCCTAACAGTAATTTAAATATAATTCTTTAATCCTCACAGTTAGAGTTTTGTCCAAGTCTAGAGTAGAGGTGTCATCAAATTTATTTTCTGTGATGCGGTAATCATTAGGTTAAAATATTTTCACCTAAATAGTGATTTAATATGAATTTAGTTAAGAAGACTTCTGTATCTTAAAGTTTTGAAACTGAGAATAAGTATAAGGCTAATGGTTGCCATATTGAATAGCACAGCTCTAGAGTATCTACAATTTAGAAATTTAATACAATATTTTTTTAAAGTCTTCTAGCAATACTGGAATCCATGAATATAAATGCGCAATCAATTTCATTGATTTTAAATAGGATCGTTGATGGAATTGAAGATGGAAACAGTAGTGAAGAAAGTCAGACTTTTGACTTTGGCTCTGAACGAATCAGGCCAGAGCACAGAATTTCTCCTCCTCTAGGAGGTAAGTTCTATATTTAGTCTTTTCCCAAGGGGCAATATTTCTTTTCAACTTGTAATGTTTTCCATTGGCATTTTGTTGCCTTCTCATTCTCAGAATATTCTCTACATGATAGAACTTCACGAATGCCATTAAATAATTTGACTTAAATCTGTGACAGCTCCAAGTTATTACTATATAATTTGAATTGTTCCTTTGTCTAGCCTAGATGGCCTGTCATTTAGCAGCCAAGGTGAATTTGGTTGAGGAGACTCAAATTTCTGCTATTCAACAGAGGGTAACCATGTTTTCCTGTTATAAATTTAGACTAATAGACAAAAACATTACCTAGAGGGAATGCCATGTTGGTTGTGCTCTGTAGGAACATTGGTTATATTTGAGGTTATTAATCTGCAGTTTGTCAGAGGATAAGGAGCTTCAGAAATATTAATGTGTAATTATGTTTGAAATGATGGAGAGCTAGATGAAGCACTAACCTTTAGTGATGGTAAATTAATGTAAGGGCACTCCTAATCCTAGCCCAAGTTTCGCTCCCTGTCAATCATGAGTTCATTGCTCATAAAAAGGAAAAGAATCTGTCAACATGATGAAGGCTAGAAATGCCAAACTCTAAAGAAACCATACCTGTATTTGATAAAGGCAGAAATAATGAACAGGTGTTAAACAGGCATAGGTAATCCAAAACAATTACCGGCAGACTTTCAGATGCAAGGCCAGCAATCCCCGCCCACCCTCTCATCCCTTTTCTACCAAGTTCTAAGACCCTTGTGTTAGGATCTCCTGCTAATTAGAGAGTCCCTTTATGAACAAAGCCAAGCTCCAGAAAGACATTTGAATGTACAAATCTGGGGATGTGCCTGTGTTTGGTAGAATACCAGTATTTCATCTAAATCAACAATTCTTTCTAGCATTCATCATCTTTGGGGGAAACTGAAGGGACCATTGTAAGACTCCTTGATTGAGGGGGAGGAGAATATAAGAGGTAGAGTACAATCTTCACTTATTAATTTAATTGACTTACATATGTTAGTATTACCCTGCTTGGGGCAAAGGTCAAAGAAATCATAGTTATCATCAAACTGGTGTATTTGCAATGCAAGCTTGTGGTGTCTCTCAATTGGACATCTTCCTTTTGGCTCACCTGGAGACAATGCACAGAACCTCGCCACTTCCGTCCACCTATTTTATGGTCCCACAAGCCTCTTTGCTTTCTCCTCTCTCTTACTCCATCACCTACCCCTACACTCAGCCATTCAAGCAACAAGTTTTCTAGACTCAACCTCCTAAATATCTCTCAGTTCTGTCCAAGACTTTCTATAGTTACTGCCACCGCTCTGCCTGGCCACACCCACCACTGGCCTGCATTGTTACTAAAAATCTCTCCTCTGTTCTCACAGTGTTTTCCATGTGGAGTGAACTTTTTAAAAATGCAAATTTACTTGTATTACCCTACTCCTATGCTTAAAGCCCTAAACTGGCTTTCTATTACCCTTAATATGAAATTCAAACCTATTGCATAATTAAGTTTTTCAATGTTTCTTTTCTCTGCTAGAGTCTAAGCTCCATAAGAGTCAATTGTATTTTCTTTATTTATCTCCTCCAAAGGAGGGCTAGCCTAATGTGTATGACCTGCAGTCATTTATTAAATGAATGGATTATCTCTGCAAAATATTTTGGTAAAATGAGCTCTCATTACTGTGTTTTGGACTGTTTTGAATGAGTTTTCTTCTCCCACAAACAAGTTTTCTACTTATTTTTTACCAGAATTAGGGTGGTCATATCATAAAACATATATTTATATTCTGTCAAATCCTTTCCATTCCAGCTGGCACTGACTCATCTGTATTTTTGTCCTTGGCAGAAACAAATGTATTTGGGAGGATAAAGTAGAGGAAAAGTGGAGAAGAGAGAACTAAAAAATGGAAGAAATTGCTATTTAGACTGACAAAGAAAGAGACAGGAAAACTACAGCAGAGATTAGTCCCTGAAATAGAAGTGGGAGGAAACTGTGCCCATTGGCACAGGAATCAATGTTAGGAAATGGAAGAAGAGGGAAAAAAACCACCCTTTTCTATGACTTGGGCACTGATTGTGATACGTTTTTAGAGAATGGTCAAAAAAGAAAAAATGTACCATCTTGGGACATGGTGGTGATTGTGTTTGGGGGAATATAAGATTTGTCATGGACACATCCACTCAATGTAGTCACAGTTGTCACCATGATGTGTGCCTAGTTCCAAAGAGTATAACAGGTGCCAACCAGAGTAGTACAAGAAGCTTGTCTGATCCCAGAAAGACAGAACTTACAGTGCACAGGCATCAGGAAAGGTTAAAGGTGGTAGCTTGTGCTTCCTTTCACATTCTAATTACCTCCATCCGCAAATTTGAGGCTTATTCCTAAAGGACCCATTCTGTGTGTGTGTCTCTTTTTCAGACCCAGAGATTGGAACTGCTGTTCTCTTCATCAAAGCAGAGGAGACCAAGCAGCAGATAAACAAACTCAACAATGAGGTAAGGAACTCTTTCTTTCATCATGCTGGAGTGGGAGGAGATGGAAATCCTAGTTACCAGAAGAAGTGGTGTGTTATAGTAGTTGCAAGCAAGCACTCTGGTATCAGACTGCCATGAGTGACTGACTCCCCACTCAGCCTCATACAAGCCGTGTGATCTTTGACAAGTCAGTTACCCCGTCTCACGCTTCATTTCCCCATGTGTAAAAAGCAAATACTAGTAATTTCTGCCTTGTGACCCACTATGAAATTAAGTAAGACAATCTAGGTAAATAACTTAGCATAAAGTAAGCACTGAATAAATGATAATTGTTATAATTAGTGTCATAAATATATTGATATTTGCTTTAATTGGTGCTGTTTTGATTTTTTGTGACCTTTAATTTTTAATGAGCAAGATTATTAGTCCACAGAAAAATGCTATTTCTCAGAGTAGTCAAATGGCCTAAACTCTGTTCTTTTCTCTGAAAAATATTTGCTGTGTAACCTTGGGCACTTTACCTCTTTGGATCTTACCTTCTATCCATGCAAAATAAGGTAAATTTTTAACAACTTTATTGAGGGATATTTACATATCATAAAAATCATTTATTTCAAGTATACAATCCAATGAGTTTTAGTAACTTTATTGAGTGGTTCAGCTATCACCATAAATGAGTTGTAGAATATGTCTTACCCCTGCAGTAAAATCTCTCACGCCCATCTATAGTTCATCTGTATTCTCATGTCCAGCCCTAGGCAACTGCGTATATCTACTTTGTTTCTATAAATTTGCCTTTTCTGGCCATTTTATATAAATAGAGAAATAAGGTAATTTCTTAATTACTGTTTCAATTTGGGTCTCTCCCCTAAAAAACCAAAATGATATAATGCAGATTATGAGACTATATGGATGCAAATAGTTTGGGAGGGGTGATCCAGGAAGCACGATGAAAGAATAGAGAAGTATGACAGAAAAAAAAGGAAAGCAAAACATTAAGACTGTGTTAATGAGATGGTTAAACCTGTGGACATCTGTGGCTCCATCTTGCTGGATAAGGACGGAGAGACTGTGGGGGACAACTCAAAATTGTTCCACCAAGGCACAGGGAAAAGTGGGGTTAAGGCTCTTCATGTGGGCCTTGCTGCAGAGAAGACCAAAAAGATTTCTCTGGCAATAATATGCAGCAAGACCTGAGCCTGTCTTTGGTGGCCTTCAAGGTAGACCTAGGCAAGGGATATGGGCATGTACAGGCAGTGTAGTAGAATCCCCTTCTAGGACTAAAGCTTTATTTTATCTAATGACATCTTGGGGGAAATGTAACCATGTGATGATACTGGTGAGATTTAAGAGAAATTAAATTCATTTAATCATAATCAGCTTCCAATTATCTGCCATAATGGAGAACTGAGAAACTTGTCACAAAATCTGCATATTTCTCTTAAACCTGTGTTTCTTCAGCTTAGTGGAGGTGAATGTATTACTGCCATCTCTCCTCCTGCACCTACACGCTCTAGAAATAAGATTGTTGCTAATAAGAAGTAAGGGAGGCAAGGGGCAGACTAATAAGACAGGAATGGAAAAATTAGATGGTCCACTATCTGGATCAAAAATCCTTAAATCATAAGGATTTGACCATATGCAGGATAACTCAAATAACCTCTTGTTTAAAATATGCAAAAAAAATCTAAACACCTTGTTGGAGAACTGGATATTAACCTTATATTGTACAGTTTCTCTTCAGATATTGTTCTCAGCTAAATCTACTCATTAATACCATTTGAATTCTTTCCCTTCACAGTTGAGAAGAGCATTTAATGATTTTAAGAACTGATTGACCTGTATCTTAGTTGAAATATTAGAATTAGTGATATTCTGGGGTTGGGGGGAGTGTTTATATCTTCACCTTTCAGAATGTAGATAATTTTTTCAGGTTAGCGCTACAAATCCACACACGATATTACTTTCCTTTGACAATGTGAGCTGTTAAAGATCTGTTAAAACAGGTAACTACTTGAAAAACAAAATATTTCTCCAGTATGACTCTGTATTCATGATTGCTTTTCTAGTGAGATGACAAATCTTTTTATCTTGTCATACATTGAAATAAAAAGGGTAAGATAAAATATCAAGGTCCAATTATCCTTCCCTAAAGAATTAGTTTTCCTTATAGGAAAATATCTGCTCTATTCATAGTTGAAGCTTAAGTAGAAAAATCTTATCCTTTACACATAATTTCATTTACACATAGTCTTGACCCCTTGGATAGTGAATTAAAATCTCCTAAGACAGGCAGAATAAAAATGAAATTGACTTCAAACTGTAAAATTATCCCTCTTGTAACCTCTTATTTGTTGTTTCTTTCCATCTCCTGTAATGTTGTTTATATATATAAAAAAAGTGTTTTTAAAAGTCCAAGCCTAATTTTCCCATTTTGCCTATTTCCTGCTATTCACATATGTGATCATTTGATTGCTCTATTCTTTGATTAGTAGCAAGCAAGAGAAGAATTCATAATAAACATGGGATGTACTGCATAATAATAACTCTACCAGCAAAAGGGCAACCCCAAATATGTATGAGGCATGTTGTGCAGACGGTGGGGCATTGTGTGAGGTGTCAGAGCATTGGAGAATCCCTACTCTTGTACTGATACTTGCTTAAAGATTTAAGATACAAAGAAATTGTCATTGGTGTATACATTTCACAATCATACTCAGCTGGATAAATATGGAACAAAAGTCATAGAAGGAACAATATTGGTAATTACTTACATCCACGGAATAGTTAGGAGATTTAAAGGATGTAGGGCAACTGCTAATATTAGACCCCTTTGACGACATTGCCATTGCTTTACAGCAGAGTGAGAAATAGTGAGATTCTAAGGAAATTCTTTGAAAATAACAACAAAAAGTCACTATGGGGGCCAATGGCTGTGTAAGTTAAGTGTTCCACTTCTGAAAAGGTTTGTAGGTAAAGGTTAGAGTGCTTTCTCATTTCTGAAATTTGGCTGACCCAGAAAGTCTGCTGCAGAGCCTAACAAGAGAAACTGTGCTTTGGCACAGCAGGCATAAGGCATAAAACACGCTATTGGAGAAAGAGAATTAGCTTTGGAGAGAGACAAATATTTAGATTCCTAATCTGCAATTTCAATAAGGGGTGTTTACCTTCACTAAGCTCAGATTTTTCCCCTATTAATTGGTAATCATACAATTGGTAATAGAGGATTGTTGTGAGAACCTAATACCACATGTAAAGCACTCAGTATGATCTCTTCTCTTAATAAGTGGTTAATTCATGCTGATTCCTTCCTCATACAAAGTTATGTTTCTATCCAACAAAGAGTGACTCTCATATAAGCATCTTCTAACAGTGCCAAGTACAGAGTAATAAAGTAGAGAGAATGAATGTTTATGGAATAAAATGAAAATGAATGGACTTAAGAAGAACATGTTTGATCATGAAAATGACTACTTTCACCTAAGAGACTTTCTTTTGCTATGAAGATACACAATATGAAATTGTAATAGAAAATAATATTGCAGATTGTTGATATTTCAAAGCATCTTATTTTGGCCAAATTGTTTGATGTAATTATGCCACCGTATTAACTAAAAAAAAAAACCCTTACTCTGTAAGACTTATAGATTTAAGGGCAAATAGATGCAGCATACCAATTGAACAGTGCCTGACCATTACCTGATAGTATAATAAACATACAAATGGCAAAATGATGACAAAATCAGACAGAAAAGAATCTGCCAAGCTTAACAGAAAAATAAGCATAGCCATATCTGTATTTTCAAAATGAGAAAATGTAGGTGGCTTGTTGGGGTATCTTTGCTCACCAAAGTATGCTTTGGCTTGATGCTATAATTGCCATTTTTTAGCATTTTATTTTGCATACATGTAAAGGAGGCATGATTGATATTAGGCCATTTTAACCCATCTTGAGTTTTAAATGTACTAGGGAAAAAGAAATGTATAACATGCCTAAATAAAAAAATGAGCTTTGTAGAAATATAACAACTTACATTTTTTATAGAAAGTAGTCTGGCTTATACTATGTATTAACTCTGTTTTTTGACAAGTTTATTAACATATAATTAATATATCATACAACATACAATTCGCCCATATAAAATATAAATTTTAATGGTTTTTAGTATAATCACAGAACTGTGTATCTATCTTCATAATCAATTTGACAACATCTTATTACCTGGCAAAGAAACCTCATACCACATAGCCATCACCTCTCTGGCCCTAGGCAACCATTAATCTACATTCTGTGTTTATAGATTTGCCTATTCTAATCATTTCATATAAATGGAATCATCAATATGTGGTCCTTTGTGGCTGGCTTTTTTTCACTTCGGATAATGTTTTCAAGGTTCACTCGTGTTTTGGCTGCATAGCAGTCCTTCCCTCCTTTTTATTGCCAAATAATATTCCAGTGTACGGATATACCAAATTTTGTGTGTCATTCATCAATTGATAGACATTGGAGTTGTTACCACTTTTGGGCTAATATGAATAATGCTGCCATTAAACATTCATGTACAAGTTCAACCCATGTTTTCATATCTTTTGGATATATGCCAGAAGTGAAATTGCTGGATCATATGGTAACATTATGTTTAATGTTTGAGGAACTGCCAGAGTTTCTCTCAAAGCAATATTCTTTTTACACTCCCAACAGCAGTACATGAAAGCTCCAAGATCTTCAATTCCTTGTCAATAATTTTTATTTATTGTTATCTGACTGGTTTATGATAGCCATGCTAGTGTGTGTGAAATGCTATCTCATCATGGTTTCAGTTTGCATTTCCCTGATAGCTAATAATATTGAGCATCTTTCATGTATTTATTGGCCATTTGTATGTTTTCTTTGTAGAACTGTCTATTCACAGATCTTTTAAACTTTTAAAAATTGGGTTGTCTTTTCATTATTGCCTTGTAAGAGTTCTTTATGTGTTTTAGATACAAAAGTTCCTTATCAAATATATGATTTATAATTTTATTCTCTTATTCTGTAGGTCTTCCTTTCATTTTTTTGATGGCATCCTTTGAAGCACAAAAGTATTAATTTTGGTCCTATCCAGTTTCTCTACTTTTTCTGTTGTTCCTTGTGCTTCGGGGGTTATATCTAAGAAACCATTGCTTATCCCAAGGTCACGAAGATTTACTCCTATTTTTTCTTCTAATGGTTTAATAATTTGATCTCTTACATTTAGGTCTTTGATCCATTTTGAGTTGATTTTTATAAGTAGCATGAGGTATGGGCCCAACTTCATTTAATTTTTTGTATGGATATCCAATTGTCACAGCACCATTTGTTAGAAAATGAAGGTTTCTTGATTGAACAATCTTACCTCTCTTGTCATAAATCAATTGACCAAAAGTGTGAGGGTTTATTTCTGGATTCTCAATTTTATTCTATTGATCTATGTATCCGTCTGTATGCCAATACTATGCTATCATGATTAATATAGTTGTAGTAAGTTTTGAAATGGGGAAGTGTGAGTCTTTCATCTTTATTCCTATCCTTGAAGGTTTTTCTGACTATTCTGGGTCCCTTATAATTCCATATGAATTTTATAATTAGCTTGTCTATTTCTATAAAGAAGTCAGCTTGGATTCTGATAGTGATTATATTGATTCTATTGATCAATTTGTAGAGTACTGTCATCTTAACAATAGTAAGTCTTCTGATTCATGAAGATGGGATTTTTTTCCATTTATTTATATCTTCTTTAATTTTTTTCAACAATACTTGATAATTTTCAGTCCACAATTTGTCCACTTCTTTGGTTGAATTTATTCCTGAATATTTTATTATTTTTGATGCTATTGTAAATAGGATTGCTTTCTTACTTCATTTTTGGAGATTATTCGTTGCTGATACACAGAAGTATGACTGATTTTTGCATTATCAGCTTTTATCTTGCAATTTTGCAGACCTTATTTAATACTTCTAATACTGTTGGGAGGGATTCTTTAGTATTTTTCTGTTTCAGATTACATTATCTGAAAATAGAGATAGTTTTCCTTCTTCTTTTCCAATTAGAATGCCTCCTTTTATTACCTATTTTTATGTATTTGCTCTGGCAAAACTTCAGTACAATGTTGAACAGAAGTGGAAAGCGACATCCTTGTTTTATTCCTTGTCTTGGGGGAAAATATTTTAATTTTTTATCATTGAGTATGATGTTAGCTATAGGTTTTTCTTTTTCTTTCTTCCTTTTATTTTTTATTTATTTTTTAAATTATTATGGGTACATAATAGTTGTATATATTTATAGAATACATGTGATGTTTTGATACAGGCATACAATGCAAATGAATCAAATCAGGGTGATTGGGTCATCCATCACTTCAGGCATTTAACATTTTTTGTTAGGAACATTCTAATTCTACTCTTTTAGTTATTTTAAAGTATACTCTAACTTATTGTTGATTATAGTCACTTTATTGTGCTATCAAATATTGTTCATTCTATCTAACTATATTTTTGTACACATTAACTGTCCCTACCTAGATCCCCCCTCCCCATTACCCTTCCCAGTCTCTGATAACCATCATTTTACTCTCTGTATCCATGAGATCAATTGTTTTTAATATTTAGCTCCCACATATGAGTGAGAATATGCGATATTTGTCTTTCTGTGCTTGGCTTATTTCATTTAATATAAGGTTCTCCATCTACACCCATGTCATTGTAATTGGCAGAATTTCATTCTTTTGTGGCCATATAACATTACACTGTGTATATGTACTACAATTTCTTTGTCCATTCATCCATTGATGGACACTTAAGTTGATTCTTTATCTTGGCTATTGTGAATAATGCTGCAATAAACATGGAAGTGCAGATATCTTTTTAATACATCAAATTCCCATCTTTTGGATATATATCCAGCATATATGGGATTGCTGGGTCACATGGTAATTCTATTTTCAGTTTTTGAGGAACCTCCATACTGTGTTCCATAGTGGTTGCACTAATTTACATTCCCACCAGCAGTGCACGAGTGTTCCCCTTTCTCCACATCCTCGCCAGCATTTGTTATTACCTGTCCTTTTGATAAAAGCCACTTTAACTGGTGTCAGATGATATCTCATTGTAGTTTTGATTTGCATTTCTCTGATGACTAATGATGTTGAGCATTTTTTTCATATACCTGATGGCCATCTGTATGTCTTTTTTTGAGAAATGTCTATTCAGATCCTTTATCCACTTTTTAGTCAGATTATTTGATTTTTTTCTATTGAGTTATGGGAGCTGCTTATATATTCTAGTTATCAATCTCTTGTCAGATGGGTGGTTAGCAAATATTTTCTCTCATTCTGTGGGTTGTCTCTTCACTTTGTTGAGTGTCTCCTTTGCTGTGCAGAAGCTCTTTAGCTTAATGTGATTTCATTTGTCTAATTTTGGTTTGGTTGCCTGTGCTTTGGGCATATTACTCAAGAAGTCCTTGCCCAGACAAATGTGCTGAAGCATTTTTCCAATGTTTTATTTTGGTAGTTCATAGTTTCAGTTCTTAGATTTAATTCTTTAATCCATTTTTATTTCATTTTTGTATATGGCAAGAGATAAAGGTCTAGTTTCATTTTTCTGCATATGCATATCCAGTTTTCCCAGCACCATTTATTGAAGAGACTTTCCTTTCCCCACTACATGTTGTTGGCACCTTTGTCAAAGATAAGTTCACTGTAGCTTTGTGGATTTATTTCTGAGTTCTCTAGTCGGTTCCATTGGTTTCTGTGTCTGTTTTTATGCCAGTACCACAATGCTTTGACTACTACAGCTCTGTGTTATAATTTGAAGTCGAATATAATTTGAAATATAATGTGGTTCTTCTAGTTTTGTTCTTTTTGCTCAGGATGGCTTTGGCTATTTTGGATCTTTTGTGGTTCCATAGAAGTTTTAGGATTATTTTTTCTACTTCTGTGAAGAATGCCATTAGTATTTTCATAGGGATTGCATTGAATCCATAGATTGCTTTGGATAACATTAATATTAATTCTTCCAGTTCATGAGCATGGAATATCTTTTCATTTTGTGTGTGTGTACTCTTCAGTTTCTTTCATCACTCTTTTATAGTTTTCATTATAGAGATGTTTCATCTCTTTGACCTATGCTTATTCCTAGGTGTTTTATTTTATTTGTAGCTATTGTAAATGAGATTATTTTCATGGTTTCTTTTTCAGATTGTTTACTGTTAGCATATAGAAATGGGGGTAGTGATTTTTATATGTTGATTTTGTATCCTGCAACTTTACTGAATTTGTTTGTCAGTTTTAATAGTTTTTGTGTAGAGTTTTTAGGGTTCTCTTGATATAAGATCATATTTTGTGCAAACAAGGATAATTCGACTACTTCCTTTCCAATTTGGACTCCCTTTATTTCTTTCTCTTGTCTGATTGCTCTAGCTATAACTTCCAGTACTGTGTTGAATGACCGTGGTGAAAGTGATCATCCTTATCTTGTTCCAGATCTTAGAGGAAAGGCTTCCAGTTTTTCCCCATTCAGTATGATACTAGCTGTGAGTCAGTCATATACGGCTTTTATTGTGTTAAGGTAAGATCCTTCTGTACCCAGCTTTTTGAGAGTTTTTAATCATGAAGGGATGTTGAATTTTATGGAATGTTTTTTCAGCATCAATTGAGATGATCATATTGTTTTTATCTTTGTTCTATTGATACAATGTATCACATTATTGGTTTGCTTATGTTGAACCATCCTTACATCCCTTGATGAATCCAATTTGATTGTAAAGAATAACCTTTTTAATGTGCTGTTGAATTCTGTTTGCTTGTATTTTGTTAAGTATTTTTGCATGTATGTTTATCAGAGATACTGGCATATAGCTTTCTTTTTTATTGTGTCTTTGTCTGCTTTTGGTATTAGTGTGATACATACCTTGTAGAATTAGTTTGGGAGTATTCTTTCCTGCTTGATTTTTTGGGAATAGTTTAGGTAGGATTGGTATTAGTTCTTCTTTGTGTGCTTGGTAGAATTCAGCAGTGAAGCTATCAGATCCTGGGCTTTTCTTTGTTGGGAGACTTTTTATTACTGCTTCTATCTCATTACTTGTTATTGGTTTATTCAGGTTTTAAATTTCTTCCTGGTTCAATCTTGGTAGGTTTTATGTGTCTAGGAATTTATTTATTTCTTCTAGGTTTTCCAATTTATCAGCAGACTAGTTGCTCATAGTAATCTCTAATGATCCTTTGGATTTCTGCAGTATCAGTTGTAATGTCTTTTTTTTCATCTCTGACTTTGTTTATTTGGGCCATCTCTCTTTTTTTCTTAGTCAATCTAGCTATAGATGTGTCTATTTTTTTATTTTTTTAAAAAACAACTTTTTGTTTTGTTGATCTTTTGTATTTTTTTGTTTGAATTTTATTCATTTCTATTTTGATCTTTATTATTTCTTTTCTTCTAATAATATTGGGTTTGGTTTGCTTTTAATTTTCTAGTTCTTTGACATGCATTGTTAGGTTGTTTATTTGTAGAAAAACTTTTCTGATGCAGGCATCTATTGCTATAAACTCTTCTTATCATTTTTGCCATATCGCATAGGTTTTAATATGCTGTGTTTTCATTTTCATTTGCTTCCGGAAATTTTTAAATTTCCTTCTTAATCTCCTCATTGATCCACTGATTGTTGAGGAGCATATTGTTTAATTTCCTTGTGTTTGTATATTTTCCAATTTTCCTCTTGTTATTGATTTCTAGTTTTATTTCATTGCTGTCAGAGAAAACACTTGAAATGATTTCAATTTTTTGGAATTTTTGAATGCTTTCTTTATGGTCTAATGTGTGGTTTATCCTTGAGAATGATTCATGGACTAAAGAAAACAATGTGTATTCTGCAGCTGTTGAAAAACATTCTGTAAATACCTATTAAGTCTATTTGGTCTGTGGGACAGATTAAATCCAAAATTTCTTTGTTGTTTTTCTATCTGGATGATCTGTCCAATGCTGAAAGCAGACTCTTGATGTTTCCAGTGATTATTGTATTGGAATTTATCTCTCTCCTTAACTCTGATAAAATTTACTTTATATATCTAGGTGCTCTAGTGTTGGGTGAATATATATTTAGAATTATTATATCCTCTTGCTGAAATTGATCCCTGTATCGTTATATAACTGCCTTGTCTCTTTTTACATTTTTTGTATTGAAGTCTATTTTACCTATAGAAGAATCCTGCTCTTTTTTGGTTTTTATTTGCATGGAATATCTTTTTCTATCCCTTTATTTTCAGTCTCTGTATGTCTTTATAGGTGAGGTGGGTTTCTTGCAGTCAACTTTCTTAAACCATTCAGCCACTCTATGTATTTTGATTGGAGAGGTTAGTCCATTCACATTCAGTGTTAGTATTGATAGGTAAGGACTTACTACTGCCATGTTGTTATTTTCTTTCTGGTTGTTTTATGGTCGTCTCTTTCTTCCTTCCTTCCTGTCTTCCCTTGTTAAAAAAGATTTTATCTGCTACTGTCTTTTAATTCCTTGCTTTTTATTTTTTGTGTATCTGTTGTAGGTTTTTATTTGAGGTTATCATGATCCTTGCAAAAAAAATTATATCCAATTGTTTTAAACATATGACAACTCTGCTCACAAACAAACAAATAAACAAGCAAAGAGAAATCTAACAGAAATTCTACCTTTTAACTCCATCCTGCCTGCTTTTGAACTTTTTGTTGTTTCCATCCATATCATTTTATACTATATATCTCTCAAAATGTCAGGCCGGGCGTGGTGGCTCACACCTGTAATCCTAGCACTCTGGGAGGCCGAGGCGGGCCGATCGCTCAAGGTCAGGAGTTCAAAACCAGCCTGAGCAAGAGCGAGACCCCATCTCTACTAAAAATAGAAAGAAATCAATTGGCCAACTAAAAATATGTAGAAAAAATTAGCCTGGCATGGTGGCACATGCTTGTAGTCCCAGCTACTCGGGAGGCTGAGGCAGGAGGATTGCTTGAGCCCAGGAGTTTGAGGTTGCTGTGAGCTAGGCTGACGCCACAGCACTCTAGTCCGAGCAACAGAGTGAGACTCTGACTCAAAAAAAATAAAAAAATTTTTAAAAAGTCATTGTACTTATTTGTGATAGGTTTGTCTTTTAGTCTTCCTAATAAAGATATAAGTGCTTTATATAGCACAATTACAGCAATAAGATATTCTGTATTTGTGTACTTACTATTATCAGGGAATTGTTATTGACTAATGTACTTTTCTTTCAGATTGAGGAACTTCTTTTTGCATTTAGCATTTCTTGTAGGACAGGTCTGGTGTTGATGAAATCCCTTAGCTTTTGTGTGTCTGGGAAAGTTTTTATTTCTCCTTCATGTTTGAAGGTTTTTTTTGCAGGATATAATATTCTAGGGTTAAGAATCTTTTCCTTCAGCACTTTGGATATGTTGTGCCACTCTCTCCTGGTCTATAAGGTTTCCACTTAGAAATCTGCTGCCAGATGTATTGGAGCTCCTTTATATTTTTTCTTTTTTCTTGGTTCCCTTAAGACCTTTTCTTTATCTGTGACCTTGATTATTTAATAAGATATTGTTTAATGTCCACCTATTTGTGATTTTTTTTATTTATCAAAAAGTGTCTTTATTTCACATTCATTTTTTAAAAATTTCTATAGATTTAGGGAGTATAAGTGTTTTTTATTACATGTATAATTGTTTAGTTGTGAAGTCAGGGCTTTTAGTGTATCCCTCATCCAAATAGTATACATTGTACCCAACAGGTAATTTGTGATCCCTCACTTCTCTCCCACCCTGCCCACTTCTTATTTCCAGTGTCCATTACACCAATTTGTATGACCATTTATACCCATAATTTAGCTCCCACTTGTAAGTAAGAACATGTGGTATTTGTTTTTTCATTTCCAATGTACTTCACCTAGGATAATGTTTTTCAGTTCCATCCAAGTTGCTGCAAAAGACATTATTTCATTCCCTTGTATGGCTGAGTTGTGTTCCATGGCGTGTGTGTGTGTGTGTGTGTGTGTGTATACACATAACATTTTCTTTGTCCACTCATTTGTCACTTGATGGGCAGTTAGGTTGATTCCATATCTTTGCAATTGCAAATTGTGCTATAATAGATGTTAGGGTTCAGGTGTCTTCTTCAGTTAACCATTTATTTTCCTTTGGGTGGATACCAAGTAGTGGGATTGCCAGATCAAATAGTAGGTCTACTTTTATTTCTGTGAGGACTTTCCATACTGTTTTCCACAGAGGCTGTATTAATTCACATTTCCACCAACAGTGTATAAGTGTTCCCTTTTCACCACATCTGCACCAAAAATCTATTATCTTTTTACTTTTTTGCTAATGGTTGTTCTGACAAGGGTAAGTTGGTATCTAATTCTGCTTTTAATTTGCATTTCCCTGATGATTAGTGATGTTGAACATTTTTTTCATATGCTTGTTTGGCCATTTGTATATCTTATTTTCAAATAAAATTTGTTCACGTCTTTTGCCCACTTTTTAAAAGGGTTATTTGTTTGTTGTTCCTGCTGATTTACTTAAATTCCTTATAGATTCTGGAAATTAGTCTTTGTCAGATGTATAGTTTGTGAATATTTTCTCCCATTTTGTAGGTTGTCTATTTGCTCTGTTGATTATTTTCTTTGCTGGGCAGAAAATTTTTAGTTTAATTAAGTCTCTCTTTCTTTCTTTCTTTCCTTCTTTCTTTCTTTCTTTCTTTCTTTCTTTTCTTTCTTTTCTTTTCTTTTCCTTCTTTTCTTTCTTTCTTTCTTTCTTTTTTCCCTCTCTTTCTTTCTTCTTCTTTCTTTCTTTTCTTTTCTTTCATTTATTCATGATGTTTTTAAATTTCTTTGTTATCGGTTTTCAATTTCACTACATTGTGATTGGAGAACACACTGTGTGATTTTAATCTTTTAAATTTATTGAGGCTTACTTAATGGTGTGGCATATGGTCTAACATGGAGAATTGTCCATGTGCACTTAAGAATGTGTAATCTCACAAAAAAAAAAAAAAGAAAACAAAAAGATAACCTTGAAGGGAACTGTTAATTCAGGAAACAAAAAGAGGAAAAACAAATGAACAAGCAAAGTTAAACTTCTTGTACAGGTACTTAGTTTATTAACCCTCCCACTGGGGGGAAAAAAGAATGTGTATTCTGCTGTTGTTGGGTGAGTGTTCTATAGATAGCTGTTAAGTCAATACTTATAGGTCTGTAATGCTCAAGTTTTCCATTTCCTATTCATCTGTCCGGTTGTTCTGTTATTGAAAGTGAGATATTGCAATTTCCAAATATTATTGCTGATTGTCTATTTCTCTCTTCAGTTCTGATTTTTTTTTTCATGTATTTAGGTCTCTTTTGTTAGGTGCATATATGCATATAACTTTTATAACTTTTTATAGGGTGGACCGTCTTCTGATTGTGACATGTTTCTCTTTATCTCTAGTAACATGTTTTATATTAAAGCCTATTTTTCTTATATTAGTATTGCCATTCCAGACTTCTTAGGGTTGCTGTTTGCATATCATCTTTTGTCATCCTTTTACTTTTGACGTATTTGTGTCTTTTATTCTAACATGTGTTTCCTGTTGACAGTATATAGTTGGATCTTAAATTATTTTATTCACAAAAAATTGCCTTTTTATTGTATTGCTTAATCTATTTATATTTCATATTATTAATGATATAGTTGGACTTATGTCTTCTATTTCACTTTTTATTTTCTATTTTTCTCATTGCTGCTTGTTTTCAATTGCCAATTGTGAGATTCTGGTATTATTAAATATTCTCTTTTGGGATATGTTCAGCAGATGTTCTTCCATTTACTTTATATAATTCCAAAAACATATATAATGCTCGAACATTTATTTATTCAATTCTTTGGGATGGGGTCTCACTCTGACACCCAGGCTAGAGTACAGTGGCATGATTGTAGTTCACTGAAGCTTTGAACTCCTGGCCTCATGTGATCCTCCCACCTCAGCCACCCAAAGAACTAGGACTACAAACATGTGCCATCATGCCTGGCTAGTATTTTATTTTTTATAGAGATGGGGTCTCAGTATATTGCTCAGATTGGTCTTGAACTCCTGGGCTTAAGCGATCCTACTGCCTCAGCCTCCCAAAGTTCTGGGATGATAGGTATGAGCCACCATGCCTGGCCTATATATTTTTTCTTTTCCAAGATATTTAAAATAAAAACTTAAGGACTAAGTCCTTTGTGATGATATACGGCTGGTATGTATGTTTGGTTTAAAACTAATTCATTTTATTAGAGATGCACATTGGTTGTTAGCATACTAAGACACCATGAATTCTTATAGTAAATGACTAAATTAACTTATTTTTAGCCTGAATTGACCAAATGCATGTGCTTATGGATCACTTTAATGACAAAATAACTACCAGAGTTTCGTTTCCTGCTATCATGTCTTGGAATAATACAGGAAGCGCTGGGCTAAGCAAGTAGCCTCTTTCAGCTATTACTTAAAACTCTATCTATATTCTTTGGTTTATACTATTCTGAGTCCCTGCTTGGTTTTGCCCCATTATATATATCAGGATTTCTTCACTTTCTCATTTCAGGTCCCATTTTGACATTCCCAGAACATTCTTGGTTTTTGCTTTTGCAACTGCTTAAAGTTCACTTCAAATACATTTTTTACCAATTGATTTATGTGGAGGTTTGTGCCATCCAAGTTTTCCAAAACTTAAACACACTTGCTTTTATTTTTATCCATTATATTAGTCAGGGTTCTTCCCAAGAAACAGAAACAATAGAAGATACATAGACAGATGATGGATAAGCAGATAGATATGAATATATAGATATAGAAATTGATATTGAACAAGAGAATAGTGAGTTGGCTCACATGATTATGGAGGCTGATAAGTCCCAAGATCTGCAGTTGGCAAGCTAGGGAACAAGGAGAGATCATGGTGTAGTTCCAGTCTGAGCTGAAAGGCCTGAGAACCAGGAGAGCCAATGATATAAGTTCCAGCCCAAAAGCCAGTGGGCCTGAGATCCAAAAAGAGAGGATTTTTCAGTTCAAGTCCAAAGCCAGAAAAGACCAGTGTCTCAGTTCAAACAGGCAGAATGTGTTCCCTCTTACCTAGCTTTTTTGTTCTGTTTGGGTCTTCAACTGATTGGGTAAGTCCCACTCACATTAGAGAGGGCAATCTACTATACTCAGTCCACTGATTCAAATACTAACCTCATCCAGAAACATACTCACAGACACACCCAGAATAATGTTTGACTAAATGTCTGAGCACTCCATGACCCAGTCAAGTTGACACACAAAATTAGCCATCACATCCACTGAATGTCTTCTGTTTGTCAGACTAGTGGCTTTCTTTGCAGTTTAAGGTATTGGCCCATTTGAGTGTCTAAACTGCTTCGGTGGGAATAATTCTTTTTTTTTTTAGAAATATAATAATCCTTTTTAGACCTTGATTGATCTAAAATTTTAAAAGAAATTCCCCATGGGAAAATTTCATAGTTCTTTTTGTGAGATAAAACTAAACATTTTTCTCAAACTCCAGAATTCAGAATAGTATTTCTGTTTTACTCTTTACAACTCAATATACTGTAAGTTACATATATGTGTGATGAGAACCAATATTTGAAAGAGCTAAGTTCCATTCTTGCTTTACACTCCTTTGCTGGGACTCTCAGTGATATGGAGATCTTTGTTTCATATTACACAATAGCACATTGTTAACTTTAAGACACATGAAAAGCTCATTCTTACCAACTTGGCCTCTAGCATTTTAGAGACCAAGCTCTTGTTGCTGTTGAGTCCAACAGAAGAGCCTCTTCTTTTCAGAGATGTTTGTATTATATCTCATAATTGGATCATAGGTCATGTCCTTTAAAAATGGCTGTTCCAGTCATGTCCTTATGTCCACTATTTTCCTAAGGCTTTAGAGAAGATTATTTAATATAGTCACTAAGACCCAAAAGCTAAATTTTAAGTTTTGTTTTGTAACATCCACATTTTTTAACTTTCTGTCCTCATTTTTAACCTCCTCAAAAAGTCTAGTTACTGTTTCTAAAACATTAAAGAGTCCCATTGTTCTCAGATAAGCACTCTTATAGGATAATGTATATTGAGATAACAGATGCCAAATCTTGTTGATTAAAATTTATTTCTTGTTCAAGCAAAATGCCTAACAAAGGTCAGCAAAAGGAGCTTCACCATCTGGAATGTCGCTGATTGGCTCTTTTCCATTTAAGGAGTGGAGCGTAGACAATTATTTGGCTTGAAAGATATATACATCATTTCTGTTCATATTTTATTAATCAGAACTAATTCCATGGGCATAGTTAATTTCCAAGGGCAAGAAAATCGAATCTTCTGTGTACCCCCCAAAAAATGAAAAAACTGGATACTGGCAAACATTAGTAATATCTATGATAGCACCCAAAAGTTAATAGGGAAATTTTGTCTCCTATTTAATTTTGCTCAAAGTTCAATACCAAAATATGCCCAATTAGATTTATCATATAAATATCCAGTTAAACAAGTACAAATAATGAAATGCTTTTCACTGAAAAATAGAGACAGAATCTCAGTTGTGAACTAGGTTATACTTGAGAGAGTAGATCAGTGAAGTCTCCTTGACTTTGACTCTTTGAGTCAAAGAATCAAAGAGATGGAATAATAAGAAAGGTTGTTCTTTAATTAAGAGTTGGTTAAATACTTTTCTAAATGCCTATGAAAAAATTACGTTCTACAAATAATTAACATAAGAAAACCTACATGAGTAATATTTTATGGTAACTTCATTCCTTAGTTCTTTGAATTAGTGCTACCATTATATCTTTTCGTCAATAGTTCGGTCAACTGAAACACACTAACAGAATTGCCTTTCCAAGATTTGTCTATACAGGCTTTTTTCTTCCTCATTCTGATCATATATATTTCTTTATTGTCAATCCTCAAAAGCAAAATATGAACAAAGGATATATCTTCACTTTTTGACATAGAAAAACAAAATCTATTAAACTGCTGGCAAAACCATTTTTTTTTAAATGTATGCATACGTGTTATCGATGTTAATTCTACATTTTGTGGACACAGGTTTTTAAACTGGAATATTTCCAAGTAATTTATGCTTTATAGGACTCTTTTTAGTTATTTTCCAGTTTTCAAGGCTGTATGATCAGGCAAATTTGTAGCTTTCATGAGTGTTTTACTGATATTTAAAAAATCCTGAGTAATAGTGTGGATCTGGATTTCTCAAAAGAAAAGAAAGATATATTCCACTCAGAAGTTTCTCCCATGAAATTCAGATTTAAAATGAGTGTAACTTTTAAAGATTGGGTACTTTTTTCCTCTTTGCCTGTGATTACTTATATATAGGCCCCTTCTTATCTTTGAATAAAGGGACTAAAAGGGCCCAAGTAGAAACCAATGCCACATTTTAAATGGGAAATTTGAGTAAAGTTGAAAGTAAATTTGAATAAAAAGACTATTTACAAAGGAGTTAGTAGGGTATAGGCAAACCACAAGGGGAAGGACTAACCCCTCCGAAAACAATAACACTTCTCTACAACTTCTAAGACAGAAAGAGCCAGAGTAGACAGTGGTTACAGAAACTTTAGTCCGAGAAACCTAGGTGGATAAGGCCACTTGAAAAGAGCTGTGATCGCTTGTTGGTATCTTCTGTGACCTTTCATCCCCCTCAACCCAGCAGGAAGCATCCAGAGGAACACATACCCCAATTTCCCTCTGCTACCTTCTTCTGACCTGTTGGTGTTTACAGCCCTATTAGATCTCTATTCAACTATATAGTTTATTTATTTACATTGTTCATTGTATTTATCCCTCCATTGGAATGCCAGTTCTATGAGGATAAGAATCTTTATCTGCTATATGGTGAGCATGTACGTAGTACACACATTTATGGTAGATGAATGAATAAAAGATGATTAGAATTATATCCATTTTAACCATCAGACATTAGGACATTCAATAGAAGAGAAAAATGGAATCTCGATTTTGAGTTTGAAGAAACGTTCAAAATTTTGTCATGTGAGATGCTCGTCTTACAGACAAGTAAACTGAATGCCAGAGAGTATTACATATGTAACAAGTTACATGAAAAAGGAATAGAAATAAGACCTGACTCCAGTCCAGTAGATTTTCTTTTTATTGAGTAAGCTTTCAAAGCAGACCATCATTGGTCTGGATTGAAAAGATTTCTTTCTGAAATATCAGAAGCCCACATCAAGATTTGAGTCTTTGGTTTGCTTAAATTAGCCATAAACATATTTAAATTTGAAACTTGATTTAGCTATTGACATATAATTTAGGATAGGATAAGACTTAAGGAAAAAAATCTAAACTAAGAATTTTATATTCAACAAAATTGACCATCAAGTATCAAACTGTTATCAACATACAAGAACTTAGGGAATATTGTTCCCATAAACATTTCCTGTAGAATGTACTAGAGAACAAGATTTTTAAAACCAAAATGACTTGAAAGACATTGTCATAAGGACAAATTTATCATCATTAAATATGTACTTATTTATGGGACCAAGTTTAAATGAGGGTTACAGGAAAGAGAGTATAAGTTGGCAGGGGCCATATGCTCTGACAATGTAGATATAACAGGATCATAAGTAAAAGAGCGTTGGGAGAGAATGAGAATAGAATACCCCACACTAACTATGTTCAATAATCATAGTATGTATTAGTAGTCCTGTTATTGATATACTGAGATTTGTGTATGTGTAATGGGGGATAAAGCAAATGAGTCATCATGAGATATCCTAATTCTATCATCATCTGTACCTTAATAACCAGAATTCAGAGTGTGGAAAAAAGGAGATACAAATATAATATGGAAAGGGTTATGAGCCAAGGCAGCATTATTATATATACATGTGTATATCTCCAAGCTCTTTCAGCAGAAAGTGGCAAAAACAATGACTAATTCAATAGCAGTGAATATCTTTAGTGGCTAGATTATGGTCTTAAAATACAACTTCTCACTAAAAGAAACCAGAGTTTCTTGAATAAATGGCTATTTCTACTTCTGGGGCATGAAATATACATAATAAATCTGGAACATCTTGGAATACCAGACAAGAAAGTTATCAAACAATACTAGGGTGATGTCAGAAGAACTTAGGAGCCCATATGAAACATCTCTCACTGGCCAAAGAGGGGATAATTTGGGCTTCAGTAAGGATAAGTATGATGGATTAAAACACATAAAATATGGCTAAATTCATGAATTTGTCATTTTTAAAACAAACTAATTGGCCAACTGCAGAGGATAACAAGGAAATATTTTATTTAAAAATTGATTTTTAAGAAAGGGAAAACCAAGGCTTTTTTCTCTTTTCTATATTAACTGGGGAAACCAAATAACCTATGAGGGAAGCATCTTTTTATAAAATTATTTCAACTAACTAACTTATAGAATTATATAGTACTAGAATTAGAATATCACCACTTTAGCAACCTGTAATGAATTAATTGTTCAAAGAAATGCACATCACTACTAGCTGCTAATACGACAGCAAAAAAACAACCAAAAACTGTGTACTTCCTAAAAGAACTTTAGGCTTGCCACAGTAATTGAAAGAAATTAGACTAAACTTTACATTCTTGCTGAAAGATCAGTACACGAGAAGTTAACCAGGGGATGAGTTCCATAAGAAACAGGAATAAGATCATATGGTGTTTGTCAAACTTACAAAAAGCAGAGATTAGAATGGTGGTTACCAGGGCCTGGGTTACCAGGGATTGGGAAGATGTTGGTCAAAGACACAAACTTTCAATTAGATGGGTGGAATAAATTCAAGAGATCTATTGTACAACATGGTGACTATAGTTAATAACAATGTATTATATACATGAAAACTGCTAAGAGAGTAAATCTTAGATGTTCCCATCACACAAAAAATGGTAAGTATGTGAGGTAATAGATATATTGATAAGCTTGATTTAGTCATTCCACACTATATATACATATATCTAAACATGAAGTTATGCATCATAAATACATATATGATTTTTATCAATTTTTAAAAATAAAAATGAAAAAAGAAATTTCAAAAAAAGAAAAAGAATTGGGACTAATGATCTCACCCCGCAGAGCAGCCACCAGCAGCATTGGCATCAACTGGGAGCTTATTAGAAATGCCCAGACCCCACGTAAGACCTACTGAATCTGAATACGTCCTTAGTTAAAATCCCCAGATGATTCTTACACACATCAAAGTTTGACAAGCACTATTCTATACAACCTGTATTCTGAAGATTTTAGTTTGGTGTTCACTGATAGCAGTGAAGATCCCTTAGCCAGATAGCAATTTGTATATTAATCAAACTTTGTCACAGGAACCAGGAAAACAGATGACAAAAACAGTCAAAGGGTTGATAAATAATGGATTACCATGGTGCAGCTGAAGTAATAAAGTTACGTCCAGAGGCCTGAGCTTGCAAGAAATTCAATGAAGCCATTGAATCACTTTCAAGGCTGTAATTTTGTATTGGTAATGATAGACTTGTAATTCTTCTCTTATAATTTAAGAGGCATCAGCTGCACCTGCAAAAGTAAAACCCTAAGTACTATTCTTGTGATTCTCATTTATAGTCACATAATTTTTTTTTTTTTTTTACTGGGGATTGTCTACATGTAAACCTTCCAGTACTGCTGGACAGTGTTAACCTACAATAAGCCACTTCACCTCCCAACATTCTAGTCTCTCCATCTGTACACAGAGATTTACAACTTCCATTAGTAATGGGATTAACATTGTCATTTGGATGAAATATATACAAGTGCCAAGTATGATGATTATTTTAGCTGACAGATAAAAAACACTGTCACTTGTTTTTGAATGCTTTGTGAAGGAAAAGACAGAGATGAAATTGTGCCCATCGTCTTTTTTGTTTTGCCTGCTTCTAGAGTTAGTTTGAATGTGTCTGAATCCTATGATAAATATGCAGCATAACAAAGGATTAAATGAAAAACCATTTAATTACCTGAGTCATAGCTTGTAAAATGTATATGTATTTGTGACAGGGGAAGAGGATTGGTGTAATTAGTACTCCTGAATTTAGAAAAATTGTGTCTAGCTGGAAAATGTGTACATGTTTGGCAAAAATTGAGTGACAGGTCAAGAACTCTTCAAGCTAAGAAGATATGTCAACAGATGCATTCCCCATCTGCTCACTGAATGCACAAATATGGAAATCACATTTTTTCTCTGCCTATCAACTAAAGTTCCAGTTAAACTCAGAGCCCATGAATTATACCATTCCAATGGCCAAGATTGAGAAATATAAAAATATAAAATGAAGGGGATCCATTTTATGTGATTTTATGTGAAATGAAAGGTATTGTCAAAGACATCTTTTTTTTCTGCTCTGCATTAGAAGCTCATACTTTTGTTTCCAAAGGGCACAACTAAAGACACACCAGAACAGCAAATCTGTGTTTACACCAAAATGCACAAATCCGATGGTAAAAACTGACAATGCATAGTGTTATTGGAACAATAGGTCAATAACACCACAGAAGGATTCTTTAAACCACATAATAACACAGTTTTGAAATCTCCCATTTTAAAGTCATGGGGACTTCCAGAGAGAGACACAGAGATCATATGAAACATTCTTACCCACTAGAGGTATACTGGCATTTGCTTCTGTATCTTTCAGTGATATTTAGGGGAGATTGGTGAAAGTGAGTTATTTAAGTTCACCCAAAAATAACAGAAACTCATAATACAAAATTCACCATGCAATTTACTATTCATTAAATCATTCATGTATCAATAAAGATTTATGGGGTACCTACTTTGTGTTAGGATTTGTGCAGGAGCTTGGGATACTGTAAAGAACAAGAAAGACCCATTATACCTGCCCACCCTGCCACATTGGTCCTTATTCACTTCTGATCAACACCAGGCTGCACATGCTTGTATTTTGGCTCACACATTCTTTATGGAGAATCCTCAATCCATCTGATTGCAATTATGCAAATCTTGGACTAGAAATACAGGATCATAATGAACATTTTTCAATGGCTTCAGTTATTGCTATTACTATTTGCTACCTCAAAGATCCATGTAAGGTAATATTAAAAGTTGTAGATGTTTTCTTCTGATATTAATTATGTAAAAATGTCAATAGGAGTGGCTTATCTCTCCATGCCGAAGCAGAGGAAGTGTTATACAGATAACTGTGGTTTTCATTTTCTTTAGGCAAAATAGTTCCTGGGTTAGTATTCCTTACCTTGCAGAAGTTCTTAACCACGCTTAGTGCCTGTGTTGCATTATCAAATCCAGCCACCTGGGATTCTGACATAATACAAGTTATGTTGGGACTACACCCGTTATATTAATTTTATTCAATTTTTACTACAAAGCTCTTGTGAAAATATGATGCAAAGGAGGGTGAGAAGTAACATTATGTCAGTGGAGCTAATTAAACATCAGAAGAGTCAACCAGATATTCTGGAAATGTAGGAGCAACAATGACTATTTCTAAGCCAACAGAACTTCTTTCTTAATTTTATTTTTTATTTCAGAGTATTATAGAGATATAAACACTTTGGTTACATAAATGGCCTTTGCACCACCCAACAAGCATGCCCCTCCCTCAGACAACATCTGTTAGGTGTAGCTTTACCCATTCCCTCCTCTCCCCTCCCACCTGCCTGACACCCTATGAATGTTACTTCCCATATGTGCAGCAGAATTTCTGAGGAAACCTGGATGTAACAGAAATAGAAAAGTTGTGGTAGTTAGTGATTCCCTTCTTAGAGGTATGAAAACATCAGTGTGTGAATTATCATGGCTAGTTGGCAAGTCTGTTGTTACATGGGTTTTCTGTTCATGACAGGAGGTGTTACTCAACAAGAGCAAACGCGTTGCCTACAAACCTGCTAAACACCTAATGATTTGTGTGGTTAATGCATGATGCTGGGAGAACAGAGAAGGAAAAAATCTTTAGGTGCTTCAAAGTTTTGGATAGAAAACCGAACCACTTGGAAACACAGATGGTGTTTTCATCACTTCTTTTTTCTAACAGTTGGGATTTTGGAAAGGATAGAGAAATCTTGGATGTGAACAATTGGCTATGCAGATGGTGATGGTAAACTGGTTTGGCCAACAGTTTTAAATTCCAGCCTGGTGGATTCTCATCCATAGAAGAATAAAGAGGAGGAGGAAGAAAAAGAAAAAAAAAGAGGAAGAGGAGAAAGTGGAGAAAATATAACTTAATAAGAAAAGAACATATATTAAATGATATTTTCTTTATCTACTATCTTTTTAAGTAGAAAGAATCAGAAGCCCACATCTAAAGTAGCCATCCAGAGTAGCAACCAGGGATGGAAAAAGTTGGCCAAATTTCAGTTGATGAACAACTCTGAATAACTTAATTGAATTTGTCACTTAGCTTCATAATGTAGTTATGAGACCTGGGGATCAGTAAATGGGGGAAATTTCCTGGAGAATTAAAACTACCCCTGAAAATCAAGTTTATACCGGGACAATGGCAAATCAGTGAGACAATAAGTGAAGTAGAGCAGAAGTCTTGGCCAACAGAGACATATTTCTACAATTAGGAAGGGAATACAATAAGAGGAAAGGGACTCTTAATGGTGGCAATGGCACCTGCTCTTAAAACTAGGGGATAAGACTTTGAGTTGGGAAATTTATATATAAAAAATTTATTAATCATATAATACCTAATTTTAATATATGTACTTGAAATGAAGAAAGCCAGTTACAGATTTTTCAATATAATTTTGTAGCAGGCAGCTTTCCCCAGAACATTTATGGTAAAATCATGAAATAAAATAAATATCAGAAATGAAGGCAATAGGAAAAACAAAATTCCTTCAAAATGGCAGGCATGGTATTCATTTTTACATTCAAGTTACTGAGTGTGTGTTGTACTCTAGGCATTTCCCTAAATCCAGGAGATACTGAGATAAATATTAATAACAGTATACCCTCAAGGAACTCATAGCCTAGTTGGAGACAGAGAGTCCTGTATAATGCAGGATGATCAGAGCTAAAACTGCTAGGCAAGTATTGAGAAGAAGTCAAGAAAAAACTCTACATAGAAAATTAAATATCAGAAGAAGTTTGAAGGGAGAGAAGAAACTTGCCATGCAAAACGGAGCAGAGGAGAAGCCCCCAGTCAGAGGGAATAGCAAACACCAGGGCAGTGAGGTGTGGATCTCACTGTATTCAGTCTGATGGTGTGCAAGGGAGAAAATGCAATACGTGGGGCCATTATAAAATAAGGCCGGGCTGGGGAAGGGCTTTGCAATACATGCTCAAAAAGAGATTCTATTCTCTAATATGAATGACAGAAACAATTAGATATTTTAGGCTGTTGTTGAGATAAGTGGGAAAACTGGTTCATTTGGTCAGCATGATTCTGTTTGTTTTTATTGACCTATCTCTTTGCTGTACTCTGGTTTTAAGTTATATTTTGAAGGCATATCTCCTGAAGTGGACAGAGACTTGTTCACGAAGTGGCACCAACAGCCTCTTTTTTTTAGCGAATGCATATCTTATTACCATGCTGAGAAGAAGCGCTTGAACCACTACCCTCATAAAGTAGAGACACTGCATTCTTTGCTTTCAACATTTAATGGAGACTGAGATTGTTCCTGTTTTAGAATGAATTTTGATAGCAAACCCAGCAGGAAGCAGTAAACAAAAGTGCAGTAAAACTTTATGGCACTTTCTGTGGCAGTATGTTGTCACCTTCAGTGTCACCACAGTCTCCACCTCCAGGAAATGCCATCTCTCCTTGTGACAGCTGGCTTTGTCCTGGTAAAAGAGAGATCTCTTACCTAACAGGAATCAATTCCCTCATGTAACTTTAATAAGATGCAGGGGTGTGTCCCCAGAGACACAGTGACAGAAATCTTCCCCAACATGTATTGATGATCACCCACTAGAGCTAAAGAAAGCTCCTTTTCTCAAGTTCTTTGCTCCTTTCAGTTCAAGCAAGGATAGTAATTTGTTTTCTGACAATGTTAATGCTTGTTTATGTTCCTGGAGCCAGTTAAGACTCTGGATTCCCCTTTAAAGTTCATGGCCTCAAAGTTGAGGCAAATGCACAGTAAAAAGTTCGCTATCAAGAGAAATAAGCCAGGCATGGAAAGACAAATATCGCATGCTCTCACTCTTATCTGGGAGCTAAAAAAGTGGATCTTACCGAGGTAGAGAGTAGAATGATGGTTATGAGAGGCTGGGAAGGGGGAGGTGGGGATGAAGACAGTTTGGTTAGTGGGTACAGAAATACAATTAGGTAGAAGGAATAAGTGCTATTGTTCAATAGCACAGTGGGGTGACTATAATTAAGAATAATTTATATATTTCAAAATAGATAGAACATTTGGAATGTTCCCAACACAAAGAAATGATGAATATTTGGGATGATGGCTATCATAATTGTCCTGATTTGATTATTACACATTGTATTTATGTATCAAAATATCCTATGTACCCCATAAATATGTGCAATTATTACATATGTGTTAAAAAAAACCAATGTGGCTATAGAAAGGCATTTCAACTAGGGGAAAAGAACTGTTTATTATGAAAGCTAGAAAAATAGTTCATCAGAAATATATCTGTTAATATATTGTTTGGTTCCAGTTTTTACCCTTAGGAAACCCCCCTTTTTTTTGCATTTATATAATTTTCTATGAAAAGATTTTACTGTGTTTGATCAGTCTTGTATTTTTTAATGATGACATTATTTACTTATTTAATGTTGTATTAACATTTCAGACAGTTTTATCCATGAAGCTACCTTTCTGTTTGAGTCATTGTGCTCTTTACAAATTCTGAATACTTTAGCACAAATCTCTCAACTCTCTCTGAAGCACTATCTCTTTTTGCATGGGGTAATATGCTATAGTAGAATGAGTAGCAAATTTAGAAGCCCTGAATTCTAGATCAAAGACTGTCATTCATGAAATAAGTGACCTTAAAACTGTCATTCTACCTCTGAGTCTTATGTCCCCATTTTATAGGTTGGGAAGTAATATATCCCTGCCTATCTTAGCACTGTTTGTAGATTCAATAGGGAAAATGTACCTGAAGCCATGTTGTACTACTCAGACATTTATTGAATAGCATGATTATTGATATGCCTAATACTCAAAATTGTTCTTCAAAGACTGTGCCTTTATTCAATCTTCAATAAATGGCCAATTGAATGCATTTTTATTGGGAACTGAGCTAATGTAGCCCTACTGAGTTTGATACAAGAATTAAGCTTAGACAATAGGAATGGATAGTTAATATATCCCTTCAACTGTCTCATTTAGTGGCTACCTTCTCTTCTGAAATGTTGATAGAAGAGCTAATCAATTCAAGATGGGACCCTTGTGAATGTAGGTAGTGCAAACACCTGTGATACTGATTTAAGTATGATCCATGTGCTTTAGAACTGAGGCTTGGCAGGTGATGAAATTGACAATCTGTAGTGAAAATTTCAAAGTACATTCAATTTTTCTCAAATTCATTGTTTCACTTCTTAAAATGTGAGGCTGAGAGGTATCTTGTCTTCAGAAGTTTAGATATTCTGCAAGCCTGGACAAGTTTTTGGTTGAATCCTTTGAGTTCCATGCCAGCAGCAGGGCAGAAAGAGTTTTGGCCTGGCAATTTCAGGGCAGGTGTTACCAGTTGGTTGCCTGAACCATGGGAAAACCTCCTTCTGGCCTTTTTAAATGCCTGACTTTGAGCAGTGCTACCTCCTGATGGGCCTGCCAGGGAGAATTAGTTTCAGAATGCACTCACAGGAAGTAGACTGAATTAAGTTGCTGGATGAATTAGGAATGTGTACTAAAATGTTGAAGAAAGTCTGCCCAGAACCGCAATCTTGAATGAATCTAGTTCATTGAAGTTGAATTGCCCCTTTTTTTTCTGACTGTATTTAGCCAATGGGTTCAGCTGCTTCTGTTAAGAGTTTTGTGGGTCATGATAGTAAAATAAAGTCATAGAAAATAAAATACAAAATGTTATAGCAAAGAAGGCAAAATAAAACAACATTATGTTAGTGTTATGACTTTAACCAAAGACTAGAAAATGTATGTGTGTCCTGCTTTCTGGAATATAAGTTTCCCTCAATTTGAGGAATACAAATACCTAAGAAAAGATAGATTTAAGTCAAATTCAATCTTCCGGTGTTCTCCATGATGAAAATATTGATGTGTTTGTTAGGAAAATAAATTCTCTGATAAATTTTATTATTCTTGTTAAGTGTGAAGTGAAGACTCTTCAGTGGTTCTTAACTGTATGGGGGCCATGTCTCCTAAGGAAAACTAAATATCTCACCTAGGAAAACTGAAAAAGCACATACAACACAATCTGGGTTATAAGTCCATGAGGTTTGGGGTTCATTGATGGATCCCAGAAACTTTCAGGTGCCTCACTGTGCTTATCTGTACTTATCCACCTTGTAGGTCTTTTTATTTCTTTCCAACTCTCAATTTGTAGCTTTCCTTTTTCTGTGAACTCCTTCCCTAGCAAATCTGGTATGGGTTTTTGCGTACCATTCGCCATCACTGAAGGCCACTTTATCTTTGGCCCATGATAAGCATAGATCTCAACCAGAAATGGCAAGAGTGAGAGCTACCATTCCCTAGGTGTCTACTCTGGGTGTGTAGTAGTACAGAATCTGCTGAGTGCATAACACACAATTACAATACAATTACAAATACAATCTGCTACCCTACATCGATTTGAAATATCTGGTGATTTTTGTATACCACTATGCATACCATTAGCCCAAAGGAGGCAAAAGCTAGCATCAGCATTTAAGAGATGATGAATCCACATCTCCAGTTTTGTTTAAGAATCCTGGAATCATTGATTAAGAATCTAAGACTATTTATGTTTCACTAGGTTCCTTCACAATGAGGATGGCTTTAGATCAGGATGTATGTCCATCCAGATGCCCAACCTACCCATTCACCCCTTGGCCTTTGTTGGAGTTGGAGCAGCCTTTTGGGCTTTCTTACTAAGAAATCCCACTTCCCTGCTTCACTTCTCTGAAGTCAGGGCACTACTACATACCTCTAACTATTGCCTTTGCTTTACTCTCTCCACACAGGTAACAACATTGACTCAGGAAGTCTCCCAGCTAGGTAAAGACATGAAGAATGTGATGCAACTTCTGGAAAACATTCTGTCACCTCAGCAACCATCACGGTTTTGCTTTCAGCACACCACCTCTGTGTGTCCCTCCAGGGAAAGCTTACAGACCAGAACAAGCTGGAGTACACACCAGCCCTGCCTACACTTGCAAACAGGTGGGGCTTCTTATACGCAAGCACAACTTTGTTGCAGTAATATCACCTCAGATATTTGGAGTGTGGATCCCTCTTCTGTGGGAAGCAGCCCCCAACGAACTGGAGCTCATGAGCAAAACCTTGCAGACAGTGAACTTTATCACTCTCCAAACCTTGATTATTCACCTTCCCACTACCAGGTTGTCCAAGAAGGAAATTTGCAATTTTTAAGGTGCGTCTCTCCACATTCAGATACTACGCTGACACCTCTGCAGTCCATTTCAGCAACTCTCTCATCATCTGTCTGCTCCTCCTCAGAAACATCTTTGCACCTAGTTCTCCCAAGCAGATCGGAGGAGGGCAGCTTCAGTCAGGGACCTGTTAGTTCCTACAGTCTGGAAAACTTGCCGGGATCTTGGAACCAAGAAGGAATGGCATCAGTCTCTACAAAACCCTTGGAGAACTTTCCACTGGAAGTTGTCACAAGCACAGCAGAAGTGAAAGATAACAAAGCCATAAACGTATGATATCAGTGCACACGACGCAGCTGCCCATTTCAAACCTACTACTGCATGACAGCTTTAGTTTGCCTTTTCTGCCTCTGGCAGGCGTGAAGACTGGGCCAAGTGGGCAATCTAGCAGAAGAGGGTGTGAGAAGCCAGGGAAAGGCAGAACCACCTCCATACTCTAGCAAACAATCTCTAGCCCCTAGAAGCATAATAGAAATATTTTTCTGTACAGGTATTAACTTACTGGTCTGTTTGACAGACTTGGGCAAAAGTCCAAAGACCCTGAGGGTCTGAGCAGCTAGAAGTCCCAGACAAAGAATTTGTGGATTAGTCTTGTCCTAGGTGGCTTTTGTGAAGTGCAGCAAAGGTTTTTCCTGAGTGCCTGTTTGTCATTCCTGAACAATATCCATGGTACTGTTGGCCTCGGGAGTGCACAGATCCTGCTGATCTATTTTTCTTTTTGTGAAGGCAAAGGGACAATTATCACTGCATGTCATCTCCTAGACAATCAGTCAAATAGAGCCGGTGGCCAGCAGTTAGCTATTCGCACGTTATTTGCCATGTAAATGAAAACGTCTTTATTTATCAAAAAAAAAAAAAAAAAACCAGAGGCTATTTTTATATACTTGGTATGAAATATGTATTTAAACTATTTAAAATATTTATAATGAAATGAATGTTTTCTTTTCATTTTGGTAAAAAAAAAGCTTGCTGTTTTAACAAGAAATGCACTACTGTTATGTATAGTAGATAAAAATTATTTATTATTAAGAGGATGTAGTTTCAAAAGGAATCCCCCTTTCATCTGCATGCAGTTTGCAACAAATATATCCTCATGCTTCTGGATGACAAAAGAAAAGTGAGGTCATATTTTATTAATGAAATAAAAATATGGACTGAATGTCAACCACGTGAGCTTTGGCTTGGTGAGAGAGAGGGCTCCATCTAGTCTTTGCTGGCTCGTGTCAATGACCTGCCTGCACAGTGCCAACAGAAATTTCTCTCCTGTAGGCATCATACCTTGTTGTTCAGGAACCCAAAGTTGGTCTGCGAAAAATGATATCATTTCTACATTGAGCCCCTGGCCATTGAGCCAGGGAAAAAGCCTTGGGTGTGTCCTTCCCCAGGGCTTTTCTTTTAGGAAAGTTGGTAGACCAGTGGAAATTCCCAAATGGAGCCAAGACTTCTGACTTCTGATTTGTGGAAGTGATAACAGCTTGCAATGGGTCAGCACTTAACCTTTTTTTCTTTAAACCTCCCAACAATGATGTAAGCTACGCAGAACAGTTGTTTTCATTATTATCTGGTAAGGGGAAAAAAGCTCCAGAGACAACACAATTAGGATGTTGGCACTGTCTAGAACCCATAATGCTTTCTATACCTCACACCAACATGCAGATTCAGGTGCTGGGTTTGGCAATGATTGAAACACCTTCACTTAAGTTTTTATTTTATGTTTAAGAACATTTAGGGCCTAGTTACCCCAGACATTCCTGGAGGACCTATTGAGTTCACATTCTGGATTCCTCCAGTTTTTATTTCCCACAACAAAGAATAAACAATCTGAGGTTTGAATCATTAAAAGCATCTAAACAAACCAAGGCTTCTGATGTTGTGTGAATCTTGCATCCTAAAACTGGCTAAAGTAGCAGAGAGAAAAGACATTTTTCTCTGTTAAAAATGAACACAGTGCATGTCTATAAGGCAGGTCACTCAAGACTCAGTGACTTCTGCTCACTCCCCCACCTCCAAAATTCAGTCTCTCCCTAAGTTCAAAGGAAAATTGAAGCGAAGGCAACATTCTAGATTCCATGTATTCATTTGCACTCCTCCCTTTTGCTCATCCTGGCATTTGTAATCATTCTAAGTGTAATCATTTTTTAAAAATCATAAGGAAGAGAAAATATATTTTATGAATTGGATCCTTATAAAGGTCTTCATCCTCATCATCTTCACACTGAGTAAGCTAAGGGGAAGGAGGAAGAGGAAGAGTAGGGGTTGGTCTTACTGTCTTAGGGGTGGCAGAGGCAGGAGAAAATCCAAGAATAAGTGGGCTTACATGGTTCAGACTCATATTTTTCAAGGATCGTATAGGTAATATAGAAAGGTAATATAATTTCTTTCAAAATTAGTGAATAAAATATTTGGGTTTTTTTCAAAGTAAGTGAACAAATGAAATGAATTAGCTAAGTTCTGAGGATATGGGGACATCCCACTGAATAGCTGGAAACATGCCCATATTTTTCTATCCAGTCACTTCCTCTGTATCTACTCCTAATAGCTGACTTTAGCAGGCATAAGAGCTGGCTCTCTAACCTGCATGCAGCTGCAGCTGGACAAGAATGAGCAAGCACCTGGAAGAAGGGAGGTTTCTCATTGATTTCTTCTTTCTGCCTCGTCTGAACTAGACCCACCTTATTCTTTTTTTTTTCTGCTTTAATTGTTTTATTTTTTATTTTTTATTTTTATTTCAGCATATTATGGGGGTACAAATGTTTAGGTTACATGTGTTGCCTTCCTTCCCTTCCTCCCCAAGTCAGAGCTTCAAGCATGTCCATCTCCCAGACGGTGCGTATCACACTCATTATGTGTGTATATACCCATCTGCCCTCTCCCCTCCCATCTGCCCGACACCCAATAAATGTTATCCTATATGTCCATTTAGGTGTTGATCAGTGAAACCAATTTGCTGGTGAGTACACGTGGTGCTTATTTTTCCATTTATCTGCACTCGAATGTTTATAGCAGCACAATTCACAATTGCAAAGATGTGGAAACAACCCAAGTGCCCACTAATACATGAGTGGATTAATAAAATGTGGTATATGTAGACCCTGGAGTACTCTTCAGCTATAAGAAACAATGGTGATACTGCACCACTTGTATTTTCCTGGATAGAGCTGGAACCCATTCTTAGTAAGTGAAATATCCCATCTTATTCTTTATTGGCTGATTTTCTCATCATCACTCTGATCGGCAGGACTCTTCCACACTGAGGCAGCACAGAATGATATCATTTTGTTTTACTTTGTTTATATGTGTTATGATATTATTCTAGGAAGTGAGAATTCCACATTTTCCTAGATGTTTGATTTTCTAAACACTGTTGCTATGCAAATAGGAGAGGCCCTTGTCTTTTCATAAGGGATATATATTTGGGTCCCTGTATTCTCCTCTCCTACACACCCTCTGCTGAAAGAGCAAGCCAGGGATCCAGAGGGAACAGAAGAAGTTATATTTTTGGTCAGGATTATTTAAAACTTAATGAGAACTAGTCTTCTATGCAGTTGTA
>CAUYRT010038775.1:0-11748 GCA_963574885.1 Lepilemur ruficaudatus
TTAAAATGGAGTGTTGGTTGTACGTAGATACAGTTGGAGCACTATGTATGTACTCTATGGACTACTTTGACAGAGTAGATTTTTGAATGTAACAAGATAAGTCAACTTGAGTGGTAATATATTTTGGGAAATCAGTTCACTACGAAGTGTGACTGTAAACATTGTACTGTAAATGCTTTGTAGTTTTCCCCCAATAAAAAAAAAAAAAAAGAAGATAGTATTATTAGCTCAATTTCATAAAATGAAGAAATCTATACACAGAGAGGTTAAGCAATCTGTCCAAGGTTACAGAACCAATAGGTAGCAGAGCTTGGATTTGAATCTTAACCGTTACGGTATGCTACCTCTTTAAAGTAAGTGTAACACATCCTTGACTGAAGCTGACAGAATGTAAGTGAAAAGGAGAAAGAAGCTAGGAAAGCTAAAGTACTGAGTACAGAGAGTGTTGCTGGCCAGCAAGTGCTGCTATGGAGGAATGTGGGCCCAGTGTTTCCATATCATCTGAATTTTCAAGAGAAAACTGAAATCTGGATTTATATATGAAAATTCACAGTTTTAAAATATGCTGCTGAATTGTTATGGTGTCAAGTCTTACATTTAAGTCTTTAATCCCTCTTGAGTTAATTTTTGTGTGTGGTGAGAGGTAGGGATCCAGTTTCATTCTTCTGCATATGTCTACCCAATTTCCATAGCACCATTTGCTGAATAGGGTATCCTTTCCTCAGTGTATGTTTTTGTCTGCTTTTCAAAAATCAGTTAGTCGTAGCTATATAGTTTTACTTCTGGGTTCTTTATTCTGTTCCATTTATCTATGTGTCTACATTCATACCAATACCATACTGTTTTGGTTACTGTAACCTTGTAGTATAATTTGAAGTCAGGTAATGCGATGCCTCCAGATTTAGTCTTTTTGCTTAGGATTGCTTTGACTATTCAGGCTCTTTTTTGATTCTATGTGGAATTTTGATTATTTTTTCTAATTTTGTGAAAAATGATGCTGGTATTTTGATGAGAATTGTGCTGTATCTGTAAATCATTTTGGATAGTATGGATATTTTAACAATGTTGGTTCTTCTAATCCATAAGCATAGGATGTTTTTCCATTTGCTTGTGCCATCTATGATTTCTTTTATCAGTGTTTTATGGTTCTCTTTATAGAGATCTTTCACCTCCTTGGTTAAGTATATTTCTAGGTATTTTATATTGCAAGTATATTGCAGCTGTTGTAAATGGTATTGAGTTCTTGATTTGATTCTCAGGGAGGCTGTTATTAGTGTATAGAAATGCTACTGATTTGTGTACATTAATTTTGTAATATGAGACTTTACTGAATTTATTTATCAATTTCAGGAGTCTTCTGGGGGAGTGTTTAGGGTTTTCTAAATATAAGATCATATCATTGGCAAACAGGGATAGTTTGACATCCTCTTTTCCAATTTGGATGCCCCTTATTTCTTTCTTCTGTCTGATTGCTTTGGGTAGGATTTCTAGTACTGTGTTGAATAGCAGTGGTGAAAGTGGGCATCCATGTCTTTGAAAACTTGAGATTTGTTCACTTTATTTTATGTAAAGTATACCTCAAAGAAAGATCTTGAAATAAAAAAGGATAGTGACCTTTGAACATTGATATCTGGGGAATCTGATTAAGCCTAGATATCATGGAAGGCTTTTCTGAGGAAATAACATGAGCTGAAATCCGAAGAGTGAGTTGTAATTAAGCAGACATAGGGCATAGCAGACCATTCTGGACACAGGGCTTTTATGGAGTTGCCTTTGACATTTAAATTCTTGATCCAACTAATCAAGATTAATTTTTGTGTATAATATGAAGTATGAGTATAATTTTATTTTTTCACATACATATAATCTCTCATTCCAGCACCACTTCTTAAAAAATTTAAACTTTTTCTATTGGACTGCTATGTCAACCCTATTTTACACCAAGTTTCAATACTTTGGTGAGTCTTTTTCCAGACTTTCATTCTATTCCACTGGAATATTGGTCTGCATCTCCACTAATAGCACACTGTCCTTACTTACTGGAGGTATATAAAAAACTCTTCATATCTGGTAGGCATTCCTTCCAGCTTGAAGTTTTTCCTCAATAATGTCTTGACTATTCTTGGCCCTTTGTTCTTCCATAGACATATTAGAATTGTATTAAATAAATATATCAATATGGAAGAGAACTGACATCTTTACGATATTGTCTTCCAATCAATGAACATGGTATATCTCTTATTTTATCTGTGTAACTAATTTATTAAAGATTTATAATTTCCTCAATAAAAGTCTTGTGTGCCTTTTGCTAGCTTTTTCTAGTTATTTATATTTTTCAGATTTCTATAAATATTATCTCTATTATTTTTACTGTTTCTTGTTGCCATATAAAATGCAATTATTTTGTGTAATTGTATTTTATCTAAAGACTTGCTAAGTGCTGTTAACCTAATAATTTATTTGTAGATTATTTTGGATTTTCTACAAATAAAATCGCATTATTTGTAAATTATGATAGTTTTACTTGCTTCTTTCCAATCCTTATACATTTACTTACTTTCTTACTTTTGCTGTGCTGGCCTGTGACTCCAGAACAACGATTATTGGGTGTGATAATACATAACCCGTGTCTTGTAATAAATCTTAAATAGAATGCTCCATTGTTGCAGAGGAAAGTCTGATATTTGTTGTACGTTTATTTTAGTTTGTTTGCTTTTTTTAAGTCATGAATGATTGTTAAATTTTAACCACATCATTGTATTACTTGACCTAATTTTAGTATTTCTACCTTAATATACTGAATTACATCAATTTGATTTTCAAATGTTGAAGCAATGATACATTACTGAAATAAATTCAGCTTGGTTATAACAATAATTTTTTATGCATTGCTAAATTCAGCTTGTTAATATTTTTTTTAGGATTTTTAAATTCATGGTAATTTTTTTATTTTTAATTACTATGGGTACATAATAGTTGTATATATTTATAGGGTGTGATGTTTTGATATAGGCATAAAATGTGAATTAATCAAATCAAGGTAATTGGGGTATCCATCACCTCAGGTATTTAACATTTCTTTGTGTTAGGAACATTCCAATTCCACTCTATTACTGATAGTTATTTTAAAGTATATCCAACTTATTGTTGATTGTACTTACTTTGTTGTGCTATCAAATATCTAACTATCAAACCATATTTTTGCACCCATTAACCATCCCAACTTTATTTCCCCCTCCCCACTACCCTTCCCAGCCTCTGGTCACTATCATTCTACTCTCTGTCTCCATGAGATCAATTGTTTTTAATATTTAGCTCCTACATATGAGTTAGAACATGTGAGATTTGTCTTTCTGTGTTTGGCTTATTTCACTTAACATAATATTCTCTAGTTTCATCCATGTTGTTGCAAATGGCAGGATTTCATTGTTTTTGTGGCTATATAATATTCCATTGTGTATATGTACCACAATTTCTTTATCCATTCATCCATTGATGGACACTTACGCTGATTCCAAGTCTTTGCTATTGTGAATAGTGCTGCAATAAACATGGGAGTGCCAGTATCTTTTCAATATATTGATTTCCCCTCCTTTGGATGTATACCCAGCAGTGGAGTTGCTGGGTCACATGGCAGTTCCATTTAGTTTTTTAAAGGAACCTCCATACCATTCTCCACAGTGGTTGCACTAATCTACATTCCCACCAACAGTGTACAAGTGTTCCCCTTTCTCTACATCCTTGTCAGTATTCATTATTGTGTGTGGTTTTTTTTTTATAAAAGCCATTTTGAATGGGGTGAGATGATATCACATTGTAGTTTTGATTTGTATTTCTCTGATGACAAATGATGTTGAACATTTTTCCTTACACCTGTTGGCCATTTGTATGTCTTCTTTTGAGAAATGTCTATTCAGATCCTTTGCCCATTGTCAATTGGATTATTTGATTTTTTCCTATTGAGATGTTAAAACTCCTTATATATTCTAGTTATTAATTCCTTTTCAGATGAATAGTTTGAAAATATTTTCCCCCATTCTGTGGGTTGTCTCCTTACTTTATTGATAGTTTCCTTTTCTGTGTAGAGCCTTTTAATTTAATTAAGTCCCATTTATTTATTTTTGTTGTTGTTGCATTTGCCTTTGAGGTCTCAGTCATAAATTCTTTGCCTAGCCAAGGATTTATAGTATTATATTGAATAAAAGTGGTGAAAGTGGGCATCCTTGTCTTATTTCAGTTCTTAGGGGAAATGCTTTCACATTTTCCCCATTGAGTATGATGTTGGCTGTGGGTCTGCCTTTATTATTTTGAGGTATGTTCCTTCTATGTCTAGTTTGTTGAAGATTTTTATCATTAAGGGATACTAAATTTTATTGAATGCTTTTTCGGCATGTACAGAAATGATTATATGGCTTTTGTCCCTAATTGTGTTTATGTGATATGTCATATTTATTGATTGTTGTATATTAAACCATTCTTGCATCCCTGCTACAAAACCCACTTGATCATGATATATCATCTTTTTGATGTGCTGTTGAATTTGGTTTGCTATTATTTTGCTGATGATTTTTGCATCTATGTTTATCAGGGATATTGGTCTATAGTTTTCTTTTTTTGTTGGGTCTTTGCCTGGTTTTTATATCAGAGTGATACTGGCCTCATAGAATGAGTAAGAATGAATTTCCTCCTCCTCAATTTTTTGGAACAGTTTCAGGAGGATGATATCAGTTCTTCTTTGTATATTTGGTAGAATTTGGCTGTGAATCCATCTGGTCCTGGGAATTTTTGGGGGGAGGGGGCTGGAGGTTTATTATTACTGATTCAATCTTGGTACTTGTTATTGGTCTGTTCAGAAATTTTGTTTCTTGTTCAATCTCAGGTTTTATGTATCCAGAAATTTATCCATTTCCTCTAGGTTTTCTAGTTTGTAAATGTATAGTTTCATAATAGTCTCTGATGGTTTTGTGTTATATTACTGTAGTATCACTTGTAATGTCTCCTTTTTCATTTGTAATTTTTTATTTGGGTTTTTTTTTTCTTTTCTTGGTTTGTCTAGCTAGTGGTTCAATTTTGTTTATCTTTTCAAGGAATCAACTTTTTGTTTTATTGATCCTTTGCAATTTTTTTGGTCTCTATTTCATTTAGTTCTGCTCTGAAGTGTTTTTCTTTCTTTTATTCTGCTAACTTTGCATCTGGTTTGTTCTTGTCTTTCTAGCTCCTTGAAATGTGATGCTAGGTTGTTAATTTGTGATCTTTCCACTTTTTTGATGTAGGCATTTGTTGCTATAAACTTCCCTCTCAGCACTGCTGTTGCTGTATCTCACAGGTTTTGGTATGCTATGTTTTCATTTTCATTCACTTCAAAAAATTTTTAATTGCCACCTTGATTTCTTCATTGACCCAGGGATCATTTAGGAGCATGTTGTTTAATTTCCACATATGTGCATAGTTTCCAAATTCTTCTTTGTATTGATTTCTAGCTTCATTCCACTATGATCTGAATAAAGTTCTTTTTCATATGATTTTGACCTGTTAAAAATTTGTTAAGACTTATTTTTGGCCTAACATATGGTCTATCTTGGAGAATATTCCATGTGCTGATGAAAAGAATGTACATTCTGTAGTTGTTGTGTAGAATGATCTGTAAATATCTTTTATGTTCATTTGTTTAAAGTCTAATTTAAGTCCAATGTTTCTTTGTTGATTTTCTGGCTCAGTGGTCTGTCTAGTGCTTTGAGTGGGATGTTGAAGTCCCCCACTATTATTATATTGTTTAGGTCTAGTAATATCTGTTTTGCGAATCTGAGTGCTCCTATGTTGGGTGCATATATATTTATAATTGTTACATTCTCGTTTAATTGATTTCTTTATCACTACATAATGATCATCTTTGTCATTTTTTACTGTTTTTAATTTCAAGTCTGTTTTATCTGATGTAAATATAGCCAGTATTGGTTGCTTTTGGTTTCTGTTTGCATGGAATATCTTTTTCTAACCCTTTACTTTCGGTCTATGTGTGTCTTTACAGGTAAGGTGAATTTCTTGCAAGCAGCATATAGTTGGATCTGTTTTTAAAAAAATCCATTTGGCCAATCTATATCTTTTTAGTGGAGCATTTAACCATTTTATGTTCAAGGTTTAAATTGATATGTGTGGCTTTATCCCTGTCATATTATTAATTGTTTTCTAGTTATTTTATAAATTCTTTGTTTCTTTCTTTTCCTCTTTTTGTCTTTGTGGTTTAATGGAATTCTGTCATGTTGTCATTTGATTCCTTTCTGTTTGTCCTTTGTGTGATTGTCTTATAAGACCTGTGAGTATTCTGTTTTTCTATATTTATGTATTCTGTTAATATAAGCCTTTCATTTGTACATTTAAGACCCCTTTGAGCATTTCCTGAAGGGCTGGTCTAATGGTGATGAATTATCTAAGCATTTGCTTGTCTGGGAAAGATTTTATTTCTCCTTCATTTATAAGGCTCTATCTGGAAGAATACAAAATTATTGGATGACAGGGTTTATTTCTTTCAGCACTTTGTAAATACCACCCCATTTTCTTCTGGCCTGGAAGGTATCTGCTGAGAAATCTGCTGTTAGCCTGATGAACTTTCCTTTGTAGGTTGCTAAACAGTTTTCTCTTGCTATTTTTAAAATTTGCTCTTACACGTTGACTTCAGACATTCTGAATATAATATGCAATGATGAATATGCCATGATGAAGTCCGTTTTGCAATGCATTTGCCTGGGACTCGCTGGGCCTCCTTTATCTGGATCTCTAACTTTCTTTCTAAACTTGGGAACATTTCATAGTATTTCCTTAAATATGTTTTCTAATATTTTTATCTTTTTTCCCCTAAGGAATACTGATAATTTGCTTTATGTAGTCCCAGACATCCCAAAGCTTTTTTTCATTTTTTATATTTTTTCCCTATTTTTGTCTGACTAGATTACTTCAAAAGACCCATCTTTAAGTTCTGAGATTCTTTCTTGCACTTCCTATTCTGGTTCCTCTCTGTGAAGGAGGCACATATTACTTGCATCTAGTTAGCCATCTTCTCAATCAAGTATATTTATTTTATAATCTGCGTCTGACAATTTAAATATTTCAGTTCTTTTTGTGTTTAATACTGCTGTTGCAGTTTTCACATATAGTGCCTTATTTCTGCCCTATAATTTATTCATCCTGGAGCTGTTTATTTTCTTTGGAACCTTTGGGAATGCTTTGGGACTTGGTTGATGTTGCATTCTTGAAAAAAAGATTTGTCTTTGCTTCTATGAGTTTCCCAGGGGACACTGCCAACCTAGATGACTTTGAATTAAATTCTCCATTGAAAGGTTTTAGAGAAGGTAACATATATTGTGTGAATTTGTCCCCAAACTTGCTGTTGGCATGCTTATTATAACTTCTCATGGGAGATTTTCCCCCAACTCTAGTTTGTGCCATGTTTGAGACAGGTAATTTTTCTCAATGTGCTCATTTTGCAGCAGGTTTATTTCTCATTTTTCCTTTGGATTTCTAGCTTTATAAAAAGTTATCTTGTTAGCATTCTGAGGTTGAAAACCTTACCTCTTGTTCCCCTGCATCACGTGGGCAGTCAAACCCCTGAAGCTCAAAGTCTTTGGGGATCAGCAGAAGTCAATAGGCAGAAAGCACACCGTGGTGCTGCCTCTCTCTCTTTTTCTTTTTCAAATCACTTTAATGAAGTATGATTGACAAATAAAAAGCTGTACATATTTAATATATACCTGTTGATGAGTTTGGGGATAAGTATACACCCAAGAAACACTCACCACCATCAAGGCCACAAACATATTTATCATTTCCCAAAGTTTCCTCCCACTTCCCTTTATTATTACTATGATTTTTTTATGGTAAGAACATAACATAAAATCTACCCACTTAACAAATTTTAAGTATACAATACAGTATTGTTAGCTATAGGCACTGTCTTATATAGTAGACGTCCAGACTTATTTATCATGCACAACTAAAACTTTGTTCCTTTTAACCATCTCCTCCCTGTTCCTCCTCCCCCCAGCCCCTGACAAATACTTTCCTACTCTTTGCTTCTATGATTTTGACTATTTTAGATTCCACATATAACTAAGATCATGCAGTATTTGTTTTTCTGTTTCTGACTTTTTTCACTTAGCATAATGCCCTCTGGATCCACAAAATGTCACAAATGACAGTATTTTTTCTTTTTTAAGCCTCAATAATATTTCATTGCGTATATATACCACATTTCCTTTATTGATCCATCTGCTGATGGACATTTAGGTCAATTCCATATCTTGGCTATTGTGAATACTATGTAATAAATATGGAAATGTAGATATCTTTGACATGTTGATTTGCTTTCCTTTGGATATATACTCAGTAGTGGGATTGCTGGATCATATGGTAATTCTATTTTTAAGTTTTTGAGGAATCTCCATACTGTTTTCCACAATGGTTGTAATAATTTACATTCTCATCAGCAGTATAGAAGAGCTCTCATTTCTCTGCATCCTCACCAACATTTGTTGTTTTTTGTCTTTTTGGTAATAGCCATTCTAACCGGGGTGAGATGATATCTCATTGTAGTTTTAATTTGCATTTCCCTAATGGTTAGTGATACTGAACAGTTTTTCATATACCTGTTGGCCATTTGCATACTTCCTTTAGGAGATGTCTTTTCAGCTCATTTGCCCATTTTTTATTTGGATTGTTTGGGGCTTTTTACTGTTGTCTGAATTCTTTGTACATTCTGGATATTAATCCCTTCTCAAATGAATAGTTTGCAAATATTTTGCCCCATTTTTCAGGTTGCACAAAGGCATATTTTATTGGATTAGCTTTTAAATAATTGCTATGGCTACTGTTGGATTTTAATAATGTATATGTGACCTTTGAACTAGCATTTTTGTTACTTATTCTTTAATAAGCATTGCATTCTACATAGACTTTAATTATGAGAGCCCTGACCCATGCAGACTTAGCTACATGCATTCATTTTAAGAGGAAATTTGTAAAGGTACATAATCTTTCAAGCTAACTTTGGGTGCAGTTTGTGTCTCCACTTCCTATGATACAACAAACTCCAGTATTCAAACAAAAGAATCAAATAAAAAATGATAGCACAGTGATTATAAAGGCAAAGAAATAAAACTTGAATTCCTTCCATTCTGTCATTCTATAGGGTAAGAGGAAATTTTTATTTGTGTTTAAAATTTTAGATTATAGGGATATTGGAAAACTGCTAGACTTGATCCTAAAGAAATAAAGACATGGCAGTTTCACAATTTTTGGATTTTATTGAGAAATTGGATTCATATGAATCTCTGTTTGTCCTTCTGTTTAAACCTTTTCTTAACTGTTTCATCATCTTACTTCACGTTAAAACTTTTGAAGTTAAAATTAATAAAAAGTGAAGTGATAAATCTGGCTATACTATGCAATGAGTATGAGTATGTGAAGATCCATTTTATTGCAGTCATAGACAAACCTGTGGAAGTTAAAGCTCAATAAAACAGACACAGTAATGCTGCTATTTATTTCTATGATAGGCCAATATAAATTAAATTTTACTATTCTTTGAAAAATATACATTAATATATTTAATAAATGTTAATTTATTACCCTTTTACTACCCCATTCCTTTATACTACCCTGTTTATTTTATTTTTTAGAACTCTTCCAATAGTATTATTATATAGAAACCTCAATGAAAGAAAATTTCACTCTTTCCTTTTATAAAATGGGCTCTTCATTTTCATTGATTTATTTTTACTGATATGACATATTACGAGGTTCAACAAAAGAAAATGTTCACTGTTTAAATTTTTCTGGTCCTTAATCATTTGTTTCATTTCATGATTATTCCTAAAAATAACTTGGGTCATATAAAGGAAGAAAACTTAAAACATAATCCACTCTAGCCATCAAACCCAGTTGATAGAACACTGGGATTGGATCCCAAAATAAGTGAAGTCTATTTCTAAGCCAGACCAGTTAATTTTTTCCCCTCAAGCATCAGGGTTCCTGCTCACTCTCCTTTCTGCTCATTTTTCTATTTCCCTCTGCCTCGCTGCCTCACCCGCCTCCTAAGTGCCATTTTAATATGATGGATCCACTGATAATAAAAGTGACTCTCAGGTGAATTCATCAGAACAGGTCGCACAGGAAACTGAATGAAAGGCTGTGCATCACAAACCAGGGAACCTGGAAAGGCCAGAAAAGGAGGCTTTGTCTGGTGGTCACCTTTTGGTAGCGGAGTGCTGGGCTCAATTTCCTGTTGTGAAGACTCTGAATGGGTCTGATCTAGATGCTGGCTGGCTCTGTGGCGCAATGGATAGCGTATTGGACTTCTAGCTGATCTAGATGTTACCGCAAACCCTTTACAGGGGCAGCCATGTAGGGGAGAAAGCAAAGAGAGAGCCAGGGGGATTATGAGGCAGGGAGGCAAAGAACTTAAATGAGAAAAGGAAGTATCTTTTCAAAACTTAATGATACAAATTCCTCTTTTGCTAATGCTTTCTCATCCTGCGGTGACCGGAGTACTACATATCCAAACTAGAGCAAAATGACTCAGAAAAAGTGTTGCTAGATTAAGGATACTAATGGAAAATTCCAAAAAGAAACAAAAAAACAAGCAATATGTGAATAAAATATTTGAACTCATTACAATTTTAAAAATGTGAACAAAGAGTCAAGTTAGCAAAGATTAACATAAATCACGGAGTGCTGGCATGGTAAAGATAGATAAATAAGCAATATGCTGTTTGTGGAGTATAAATTTGGATGCACTTCTTGGAGTACTTAGCAATATTTATCCTTAAAAGTCTATATTCATTTTAATCCAGCACTTTCACCTATAGTAATTTATTCAGAGGAAATAACCATGGATTTGGGTAAAGATATACCCTATGTAAGTTAATTATAGCATAATTTATAGTACAGAAAATCTGGAAATACTTCAACTGTCCAAATACAGGGTTTTTATTAGATATAATATATCTAATTTATCCAGTGATTAAAAAGTTATATGTCATCAAATAAAGACATAGAAAATATATTCTTAAGTAAAAAAACAAATGACTAAACATTATATTATCCCCTATGCTTAGAAAAATGATTGGACAGATGTATATTGAAGTAGAAAGAAAATCTCCATCCCCTTTTCTCACTCTCCTTTTCTGCTGTCCTTCCATTCCTCTCAATCCCAAGGAAGAGTGCTAATGTTCTGTCAAATTCTGGGACACTGTTTGGGCCACAGTCACTGATTGTGTATTAAGAAGTCCTATGTGTGGCTCTCCCTCTCTTGCTTCCTATTGCCCTCATGTGGTAGGACCAGTAAACTGAATCAAAGTCAGCTTGGACTAACCAACTGCTAGTCCACCTAGTCTCTTCTTTGCACTCATCACTCGGCAGGCCTTCTGTACCTTGTGGTGAGCCAGAGAATGGACTATCGCAAGAAATGGAATTGGGCCTGGGAGAGGTGGAAACTCTGCTAGGTTTATAGGCAACAGGTGCCTTGGCTACCCATCGGGTATCTAAGGTCCAGGCTGTCTAAACCACAAAGGAGGACAGAGTATTTATAGATCCAATCGATTACTTAAAGGTATAAGGAAGCCGGGCGCGGTGGCTCACGCCTGTAATCCTAGCACTCTGGGAGGCTGAGGCGGGCGGATCGCTCAAGGTCAGGAGTTCGAAACCAGCCTGAGCAAGAGTGAGACCCCGTCTCTACTATAAATAGAAAGAAAGAAA
>CAUYRT010038776.1:0-111157 GCA_963574885.1 Lepilemur ruficaudatus
AAGCTGAGAAGGGAAGCCAAGGAGGTATAAAGAGAAGAAACACAGGCAGGAAACACACGTGCAAAGGCCTGCTGCAGAGAAGACACTGGAACTTGGTGCCCTGATCTCTCCTCTCGCTTCTTAAAATCTATCACTTAAAAAAGGATTTAGCCGTCCTCGTTAGTATAGTGGTGAGTATCCCCGCCTGTCACGCGGGAGACCGGGGTTCGATTCCCCGACGGGGAGGCAGCTGCTCTTGGCGGGCGCGGTGGCTCACGCCTGTAATCCTAGCACTCTGGGAGGCCGGCCGGAGGCGGGCGGATTGCTCAAGGTCAGGAGTTCGAAACCAGCCTGAGCAAGAGTGGGACCTCGTCTCTACTAAAAATAGAAATAAATTAATTGGACAACTAAAAATATATAGAAAAAATTAGCTGGGCATGGTGGCGCATGCCTGTAGTCCCAGCTACTCGGGAGGCTGAGGCAGTAGGATCACTTGAGCCCAGGAGTTTGAGGTTGCTGTGAGCTAGGCTGACGCCACGGCACTCACTCTCGCCCGGGCAGCAGAGTGAGACTCTGCCTCAAAAAAAAAAAAAAAAAAAAAAACTATGATTCAATAAAAAGTGCTCATAGCATTGATGAGTGATGTTCTGAACTATGTCTTCATTGTTTTAGTTGTTTTACTTACTAACAGAAATGAAAATATTAACATGCATGTCACAAGTATACTCATTTGTCATTTGCAGCTAATTAATGAAAGCATTCTGTAAGAACCATTTTATATAGAATTTACTATGAAGTACATATTATTTGTAAATTATGAGCTACTGATTCTTTACATCAGTAAAATGTGTAATAAATATATGTGTGTGAATGGGTGTGTGTACAAATGCTAGAGGAAAAAAATTACTTACTTGTGGTGCTATATTCTAAGTTTTCATTTATTCTAAATGGATAGGTGAGAATGGTTTAGTATGTTTTTGCTTAACTCTCCTGTGAAAAGCCAGGCCATCTGTTACAAGTCCTTCTTAGAATACTGGACAAATGTAATGAAACATCAAATAAGTCATTTCAAATATATTTTATGGAATGTTCAAGAAAAATTAATATGAATGGGTTTCCTTTCTCTTCATTAAGTGTTCAAAAACGTCCATTGATATAGAGTAAGCCCTTTTATTTTATCTTTCTCTTCTCTTCAGACTGCAGGGACACATGAAAGTATATAATTATGACCATTTCACTGGTATCAAAAATTAACTAGCTTATCGTCTTTGAAAAGAATAGCTTTGGAATGTGAACTTAGTATTGATTTAATTTTCATTTGTTGAATATCCACTATCTGCTAAGTTAAAAGGCATTCCATTTCTAAAACAGTAGGTTCAAAATTACTGAGGAGGAGCAAGAGGGAGGAATTACAAAGGATTTAGTAAACACTTGCCAGTGTTCGATATGTCTACTGACTTAATAGTAGTGATGATGTCATAGGTACATTCACACATTAAAACTTATCAAACTGCATTTGAAATATGTGCACTTAATCCAATGTCAATTATACTTAACAAATCCATCTTTAAAAATTTCTAAAATGAAGGATAAGTAAAAGCATAAACATGTACATGTACTTTGTGTAGCTGATTTTGCGCATACTCTTTCACTTTTGTGTGCTTATGTTCTTTCAAAAAATAACAAACATTTTTTATGATAAATAGCTATTCTACATTGTGAAGCAGGCAAATACAATATACACATAATGAATTCATTTTTAAAGAGTGCACATTTAGAGAAAAAGATAAAGATGTTTAACTATTAAAATTTAATTAACCCTTACGAGACCGAAACTTTCCTTTCTTGTACTTTCATTCTAAATATATTTTTCTTCTAAATATTTTACTAATATGTATTTCTTCACCCAAAAATGTTATTTAAATATCTATTTAGAATACACATACTGACACTTTAGAATAAATGATGTCTTGATTTTGACGAATTACCTACAAATTTAAACAAGAGTGCTAGACATATTTTGGCATACTCAAAGAGCTTTATTCTTTCTTAACATAATGTAGACTACAAGAGTTGAATTATATCAGAAAGATGATTCTGGCAAAATCATGTTGGCCTGAAATCAAGTTAGCTTGTAAAAATAGCCTATATGAACTCTGTAATTTTAAATGAATCCCTTAATATATTCCCCTAAATTTCTTAATTTATTCAATAAATATTTTGACTGCAAAAATGAATGAGAAAAAAAATGATCTGCTGTCAAGGAACTCATACTATCAGGGCAAGACAGATTAAAAAGTAATTGTGATAAAATACTTTTTTTTAATCAAGAAGGAAGAGCAGAAACAGGGGAAGGTGATATCCTCCTACAGTCTGTCCTTACTTGAGATTTATACGTGAAAAGCTGTGCAAACCAAGAAGCATGAGAAAAATATAATGGCTGCCTAAGAAAAATGTTAATGCAGGCTTTGTAAATTTTTATAATACTTTTTCTAATTTCCTACTTCTTTAAAATATCATGTGTAGACTCTTATGCAGGCCTTAAGCCCAACCATAAAGAATTATCTTTTTTTGAAATCTGCTGGTTTTTCATCTCTTCTAAAAAGAGCTCTTCGGTGGTTCATCTCTTCATTCAAAAGCTGATATATCCCTATGTTCCCTAGAAAGCAGTTTCCTTTCCTGGCATAATTCCCTGCATGTGTTTTAAGAGCCTTGACTAAGTTGTTTTGCCTTTTAGATTGCAATGTGCTTTTGAATGATCGATATGCATTATGGTACTATGCTTACTCATCATTGTTTCCAATCAGGAAAACGCATCAAATTCTGGCCAGAACACTTCAACATAAATAATTATACTCACCCAATGCAACCTCTGATTACTCTCCAGTTTTCTACTCCCAAGCTCAAAGTTTTTACTTTGTATTTCTATTATGTTTTTGATCTTTCCAGGTAAATGTCTGAATTTAAATAATAATATGTAGAAACAAGTTAGAACCCTTTATCTTCCTGTCAAAACTATCGTAAAAATTAGCAGAAGCCTTGGAACACCTACAGCATTGCAATATTTGAGCCAGTCCCTTTTCTTGCTGGACATGTGACCCTATTATTAGAAAGTGACTATGTTTTATCTTAGGAGTTGACAAAGAAATGTCCTAGGCACATCCTCCTCTGGAACTGTAGCTTAGTAAAATATTTTCAATGGGCATATATGGGCATAGTGAAAGACAGACAATAATTGTTCTAATAATTGAGAATGCTTAGAAGGATCTCTAAGACTCAGCATTCTTTCCTAGAGCACGTAGCTTCAACTGTGGCCAGGAGTATATCTCTGCCAAAGGTACCCTGGCCCCTACTGTTCATCAGAAAAACAGTTCATCCGGTGGCAGGAGGAGGAGGAGATGGGTATATTCACACCTAAAGGGTGTGGTGTGCACCGTCTGGGGGATGGGCATGCTTAAATCTCTGACTCCAGTGGGGCAAAGGCAATAAATGCAACCTAAAAATTTGCATCCCTGTAATAGGCTGAAATAAAAAACAAACCCCAAAAAACAGTTTATTAACAATAGTCACCCCGTTGTGCTATCAAACCCTAGAACTTATTCCTTCAATCTAACGACGTTTTTATAACCAAGCTCTCTTAATCTCCACCCCCAAACACTCTTCCCGGCCTCTGGTAACTGTCATTGTACTCTCTGCCTTCATGAGATCAAATGTTGGAGGTGATAGCTATCCTAAATACTGTGATTTGATCATCACACATTGTAAACTGTGTATCAAATATCATATGTACCCCACAAATATGTAAAAATATTATGAATTAATAAATAAGTTTGCTCTCCATATCTTCTTAACATCTTTATCCTGAAGGTTGAGGGTCTCTCACTCTATATACTTAACGTTTATCTTCATCTTTCTTCCATTGTTGATTAAATGTGTTACCTTAATGACTTGGAAAGCTACATTTTTCATTTTTGACAATACAATATAAAGTAGGCACAAGAAGATCTAAAACATTCCAACTACTAAAGTCAGTTTATTTATTAAGTATTTTTAAAAAGTCACTCACAGTTATCTATTCATACTCCTAGTGGCACGGATACAGGAAACTTAGAACAACTAACCCACATCTACATGCCATGGTTTCAAAAGCGACATGGTGAGAGTAAAATAAAGAAAAAGAATTACTACTTCATAGTAACTTAATATTCAAAGAATAAGTGGGTGAAAATTGAACCATTATGGAAAGCTTTGAGTTAGCTGCAATGCTGCCTCATTTTTTCCAGCCATAAACAACTTTGAAAGCAGGTATTAAGAACCAATAATGAAACTACTGCATAATCCAAAGTTGGAAACATCCATAGTTTTTGTAATGAGCAAACAGACAAGAAAACAAATTATTTCTGAAAATTTTAAATATATGTAATGAAGTTAAAAATATCTACAGTTTCTACAATCAACAGTAATAATTTCTTCTAGAATTCTTAACTTTTCCTACCTGTAAAATGCAGTTCACATACACTTAGGTCTTTCCAAATGTCCATTAGAATATGTTTATAATATAATTCTATAAAATACTGGATTTTTAATTATTTGGGTATTTTTATTTCCTTTTCCATTATTTATGTCTGAAACATTTGTCTTGCCAGTGCACTTTTTGGAGCATTAAAATATTTATATTGTAGCTGATTCATTATTACAGTGTGAAGAGAAGCTACCTCTGGAAACTATGCCTATCAAAGAGACACACCCTTGTGGCATTTTACTTAGACTTCAGTTGATATGAAAACCTGGCAATGATAAATAAAGGAAAAGAATAATTTCTCTAAAAAAGTTAAAATAAGTATTAATAAGAGGAACAATTCTATGGAGACCACCATGCACTTGTACCGACAGGAATTTTGCAATTAGCCATTGAGCTTTCACTGTTAGTTTTTAAAAAAACCAGTACTCATAGATTATAGGTGCAAATGCAAATGCTAAATATCTTTTGAAATTAAAATTTCACTCTTAATAAGAACAATTTATTAATCAAGTAGTTCCAACTTAAGCATAGAATTGTTTGAATTTATGTAAAAAATTTGCTGAATATTAAAAAGAAAATGATCTCCCTTGTCCTAAGGTGTACATGAAAAACCAGGGTGTTTTTACATGTTACTAGCATAATATTGAGTGAAACTCATCATGAGACTCTTTGGAAAAATGTCCATGCTTTTTATTTTGAATTAAAACTGTGAAGCGTGATTGTAATTAGTTTTATTATATTCAGGGCAGAAAATGTAAGAAGATAATTTCTAACATATGAAAGGATTGATGCTGTTCCATGCATGGTACTAAGTAACTATTTGAAGAACTTGCCTCCAAAACACAACAACTGCTGTATTTGTAGGAATCAAAGTAAGTTATTATATGCAGATCTACCAGTAGGATTTTTACAGTTTATTAAATGAGTCATTGATTTTTAATATTGTCCTTTGTTTTTAGTCTGCTTATTAAGTTTTCTTCTAAGTTGCTCATTCTTAACTTTTGTGATGTGTAGTTAAAAATATTAGAAGGTCTGAGAAAATCCTTAGAATACAAACTTGACTTACTTGTGTGACTTTCTGTCTTCTCTGCTACTCCTTTTACACAAATGCACAAATAAGGAATCAATAACAATCAACCTGTAAAACAAAAATTAAGATCTCTCTTTCTCTTTTTGCTGTGATTACATGCTCTCAAACAGTGCAACTATCTTTTTATTGAATGTTGAATTGGGATAATGAAATATTTTTCATAGTTAGAGCTGTTGATCACTGCAATGAGAAGTCAACTTCCAAATAAACGATAGATACCACCAGGCAAGCAGGGAAAAGGTAAGAAGAAAAAGATAAAGAAAACTAAGCTATTGGTCAGGAAGTGTTTTTTCCAAAGTTAGAGAGAGGCTGCATCTATGTGTCACAGAGGAAATACAGAAAAACAAAAGGGGAAATAAATGGAAAATTGACAAAAGAAAATTTAGTCTGTCCAAATTTTTTAAAATTATTTGAATCATCATTTAACACACATGAATTCAGGGATATTTCACTGAAAGTATAGTCAATTTGAAAAACTATCTAAATCAATCCTAGAACAATATTTTATTCCTACACAAAAGGATTATATGATCACTTAATGAACACAATGGTCTTGAAATATGACAGTTTGATGGTAGTGTGTACATATATACACATATGCATATATTTGCTTATATGTATATCTGTATATGCACACCTGTGTTATACAATACTTAAAGAAAAAGGAAAATGGGTTCAATTGTTATCAAATAATTGTCAATTTCTTCATGGTGTGTATGAAGTTCTAAGGTGAAAAATTTGCTTAGATGTTTCATAAACAGATTTTTTTGACCATGGGTACAGCAAAGACTGCTTAAAACTAAATATATAATAAGATTATGTTCAATTTATATTACAATTTATATAATTAAAATATATATTAAATTTGACTTAGGGAAAAAATGGATGGCATAAGGCACTTAAGGTAAATTTGAAAATAGATGAATTAACTTTGCTTGGGATCAATGCAAGCAAATGTCCCTTAATCCCAATCAACAACAATCTAAAGGGCTCCAAAGGAAAAGATAAATCAGAGCAAATCTATCACTATTTCTAGAAGACTACTCAGAGGTTGCTTACAAAAGATGATAGATCATCTATACAGATTCTTAAAATTTAGCACAAAATCCAACGTTTGTCCTTGGTTGATTTTCTTATCCCCTAAAAAGTTATCTGACCATACTCTAATTTTAACCTTGAGAATTTATAGACAAATTATTAAAATTGTTCCAAGCAGCAAAATGTTAAAATATGACAAGAAAGAACAATTTCTATACATTTTTAAGACTCTGATAGATTTTCTATTTTCAAAATGAGTACTCATGCCAAAGACCAAAATTGGAACAGCACATCAGCATTCTAGTAGAGTCACAGTCTGTTCTAAATCTAAAAAAGAAAAACATAAAATGCCACATCTCACAATAAACAAAATGTATTCAGACACTACTGTAGGGAGGAATTTTTGTTGGGGGAATAGCATGGGCATTTGAAGAAAACATTTTAGGTACTGTGGGGTTGGTTTTTGTTCCCATTGTTTTATATTTTATCTATTTTCCTAAGCTAAACTACAGTCTTCGCATCAGGTACCAGCTATTCAAATCTCTATTCCTACATAAAGCTCTAAACCCTCTAATCTCTCAGGTCTTTGATAAGTCAACACTGCAATCAATAGCTTGCTGTCTTTAGCTTCAGGTCTCAGTGGCATCCTTTGATGCATATAAGCTTTCCAAGAGAAATGTAAAAATCATATCATGTGCAACTGGATCAAACTGCCATGCAACTCTGGGAAACTGAGACATTCAAGGGAAATGTAAAAATGAACTGTAGTAGATAAATGTCAATTTCAGGGGGTTTGACATTTTGTTATATTTAAATTAAAGGCAATGTTATTTTGGTTCCTTCCTGCTCTAAACATGTTGGTTTTCCCTTTCAGGAGATTCTGATAAAATACGTGATCATCCGTTGCCAACATTTTCAATTCCTCTTCTGTGCAGGCAGCAGGGTTTATATGATAAAATTTTAATGACCATGGACCTGCATAACAATGTGAGGCACCAGCACATTTTCAATAAGGCTATGCATTTGTTAAGACTGGCATTGGGTGGTATTCTCTAAGCGGAAGCCTTGTGGTCTGAGAAGCAGGCTTAGTATAGACAGAAGCTGCTCAGGAGAAAACGCCATTAACATGCAGCAGTTGTCCGGATGAAATGGAGATTTATGAATCACTGCCAAGGAAACTATATTATGGGTTGTAAATTAAAACTGAGGTTTAACATATACCCAGCACTAGGCTGGAGGATCTAGTTTTCAGATTACTCCACAGACTTAGTTAAAAGCAGCTTTAGCCTGCCCCTCATTCCCTGATTACATCCCCTTTAACTTTCCACAAAATCCTACACTATTTTCCGGTTGCAGTTTCGTAGGGGGTGGGAGTGTCTATATCTATTCAGGGGAGGTTTTGGATTTTTGTTTAACTCCTTTTCAATTCTGGGTTAAGTAGAGTTGGAACTGGACTTTATCAATGTTAAACATGCAGTTTTGTTACCCGCTTGGTTTGCCCTGAAACAGTTTATGGACTTGGCTTCTTATATAGATACACTCTTAGCCCTGGGCCTGGGGATATTGACATATCCTGCAGCTTTCCTGTATGTATTCTGTAAACAAATATGAAAATCCAATACAACTTCTCAACTCCAAAAATGTTATTTTAAAGGGTTTTGTTTGTTCATGTTTATGGCCATCTTTGCGAACTATCATGATCCACAACGACAAAAACTATAAACACAAAATGATTGGGGTTTGATTTCTGATCTATAGGTACAGTCTTACAGGAATTTTCTGGTTTATGTTGAGTACGCAATGCTGATCTTATTATGTTGTGTAAATCTGACTGATACTAAGAGTGTTCTTTCTATAAGAACTATATTGTGTCTTTCACATGACAGAAATATTTTGAAAGTTCCTCTCTGGCACTGAGAGTACTGACCTAGAGCATAGAACTGAAAGATAGAAACTCTCAGATGGATCATGCATGGTTCAGGACTGTTCCATTTCATAAATGAAAATACATTCCTATTATACTTCAGTATCTCTACAACATGAAATTAACTGGACCATCTGGTAAAGAGGACCATTCACAAAAATTAATTCAAGATGGATAAAAGACTTAGATCTAAGGCATGAAACCATAAGAATTCTAGAAGAAAATGTTGGGAAAACTCTTATAGACACATGCTAGGCAAAGAATTTATGAAAAAGACCCAGTGGCAATTGTGGCAACAATAAAAATTAATAAATGGGATTTGTTTAAATTAAAAAGCTTCTGCATACCTAAGGAAACAATCAACAGAGCAAATTGACCACCTAACGAATGGGAGAAAATATTCATAAGCTACACATCCAATAAAGGGCTAATAATCAGAATTTACAAAGAACTCAAGCAAATGAGCAAGTAAAAAAACACAAAAAAAAAACCTATTAAAAAGTGTGCAAAAAACATGAACAGAAGCTTTTCAAAGGATGAAAGAAAAATGGCTAATAAACATATAAAAGAATTCTCAATAGCACTAGTCATCAGGGAACTGTAAATTTAAATGACAATGAGATATCACCTTACCCCTACCAGAATAGTCATGATTAAAAAGTCCAAAACAATTGATGCTGGTATGGATGCATAGAGAAAGGAATGCTTATACACTCTTGGTGGGGCTGTAAATTATTACAACCACTATGAAAAACAGTATGGAGATTCCTCAAGGAAATAAATATGGACTTACCATTTGACCCAGCAATCCCACTACTGGGTATCTACACAAAGGAAAAAAAGTCATTTTATCAAAAAAGACACTTACACTCAAATGCTTATTGCAGCACAATTCACAATTGCAAAGATGTAGAATCAGCCCAAGTGCCCATCAATGCATGAGTGTATTAATTATATGCAGTATATGTACACCATGGAGTACTACTAAGCTACAAAAAGGTGAATTTATACCTTTTGTAACAATCTGGATGAAACCAGAGACCATTCTCCTAAGCCAAGTATCTCAAGAATGGGAAAACAAACGCCACATGTACTCACTATTAAATTGGAACTAACCAATGAGCACACACGTGCACAGAGAGAAGTAAAACCCAATGGAAAGCAACCATGGGGAATAAACCAACCTAATGGGTACTATGAACACTATTTGGGTGATAGGGAAACCTATAGCCAGGATTCAGGCATTACAAAAATAATACATATAACCTAAAACATTTGTACTCCCTTAATATTTTGAAATATATATATATATATATTTCAAGGAAAAAAAAAAAGAAAGAAGATCAGTTCAAAATGTGGAGGAGTAGTTTATACCTTAAGAGACTGAATTAATGACCAGTGGAGAAATGTCTTTCTGTATGATAAGAATTTGAAAATACTGGCCATAAAAATAGCGAAAAGATAATTGAAATGGAAATGGTAAGATGAAGGGGGTCATTCAAGGAATAAGACTGTAAGTACTAGAATATAATTGTAAGATCTTCCCGTACATAAAATAATTCCTAGAAGTTTAACATTAAGATATAAATACCAGTTCATATGTAAAAGATGAAAACAGCTGTTAGACCAGAAACAGAAATCACAAATGCTTTAAAATAAATTGCACAAAATTTCACTTGGAATCAAGAACTCACCTAGAATCCAAGAAAATAGCCTTTGATACAGGCTGCCAGTATAAGAAATCAGTTCGGAACTTTAAAATGAATTAAATTTAATTTAAATGTTTTTGAAGTAAAAATACTGTAACATTAATCACATTATGAAAAGCCATGAATTTCAAACTTTCTAAAGATATTTTAAGATCACTATAGACATGACTATAAATATAATTACCATAAATAAGTATAGTAATTCAAATGTACATATATACGTGTGTGTGTATGTGTATATATACATACATACACATTTGATTTTAGGAAAATACAATCTGGGTATGATATTTAAAGTATTAATTCTAATGTAATTTACTCATAATGTAATAAAATAGCAGGTTGTCTAAAGAAACATGCGCATGCCTCAAATCTGATTTAATTATATTTGAACCAAGATTACGTCTGTTTTCCTAGTGAAAGTATAAATCTAATACTTAAAAATACCTAACGAACTAATCCATTTCTCTTCATGCTAGTATAATACTGTGATATAACAAGAAATACATATTTGATCTTTCTACCTAGTTTCTGGCACAGAACTCCTAAAAGCTTTGCAATTTCCTGAGTGACAGGGGTAATAAGAGCATCTTTTGCTGTAATATTTGGCCTTAGCCCTAGTTTCTGACACAGAGCTCCTACATAAGTCTTTTGTTCTAATGAGGCAAATCTTGGCAATCCTCTGCATGGTTTCATATGTACTGATGGCCAGAAAGACCAAACCTTGATTAGAAGCTTGGAACTTTTAGCTTCATGTCCAAACACCAGGGAGGGGAGAGAGGCAGGAGATTGAATTAATAATCTATTATGCCTGTGGGATGAAACTTTCATAAAAACCCTAAATGATGGAGTTCAGAGAACTTCCAGGTTGGTGAAAACATCCATGTGCCAGGAGGGTGGCACAATGCAACTCCAACGGAAGCTTCTCCAATACAGAAGCTCCTGTATTAGAGACCCTTGTGGAACTTTCTCTATGTAACTCTTCACTTGACTGTTTATTTGTATTTTTCATAATATCCTTTATAACAAACCACTAATAATAAGTAAAATGTTTCCCTGAGTTCTATGAGTTGTTCTAGCAAATTATCAAACCTAAAGAGGGGGTCATGGGAACCCTCAACTTTGTAGCTGGGGGTGGACAAAAAATTGTGGGCAAAAATGTGGATATACTCTAGACCTCAAATAACTGTGATTGGGGTTGGAATGGGATTCAGTGTTATTGGACCAAGGACTTAATCTGTGGGATCTGTGCTAATTCTTGGTAGTTACTGTCAAAATCAAATTGAACTGTAGTTCACCGAGTTGGTGTTTATTTTAGAAAGTTCAAGAATTGGTTGGTGTGGGAAAAACAAAACAAGCATTTGTTTTCAGAAATGGCATAAAAACAGTTCATAATAGTAAAGCTCTTAAATGATAATAAGCACATTAATATGACTTGTTTACAGAAATAAAAATAAAGATCATATTAAGAACCCAGAATCAAGCTTTTTGGTAAGCAGTCAATTTACTTAGTATTATGAACAGAATGTTTGTGTTCACCCAAAAGTTGTATGTTGCAACCTAACTCCCAATGTGATGGTATTAGAAGGTGGGGCCTTTGGGAGGTAATTAGCTCATAAGGGTGAAGCCCTCATGAATGGTTTTAATGCCCTTATAAAAGGTACCTGAAAGGCATGAGTGATGGCAAGAACCTGTAGTCTCAGCTACTCTGGAGGCTAAGGCAGGAGGAACATGTGAGCCCAGGAGTTCGACACCAGGCTAGGTGACATAGTGAGATCCTATCTCCTAAAATAAATAAATAATACAAAACAAAGGAACCTCAGAGAGCTCCCTGCCATGTGAGGATACAAAGAGAAATCATCAGTTTAAAACCTGCAAGAGGGGCCCTCACTAGGACCAACCATGTTAGTATCCTGATCTCAGACTTCCAGCCTCCAGAACTGTAAGAGATAAATTCCTGTTGTCGATAAGCCATTTAGTCTATGGTACTTTGTCACAGTAGCCCAAGCTAAGACATTTAGGTTAAAAATTACAATGCAGATCGAGGTAGGGGAGTGGATGGCAAGGATGTTGGCTTGGAGACAAGGAATATTTAATATATTTTGCTGGTAAAATGTTTGCAATTTTGGAAAACAATAAAAATTTATTTATAAAAATAAATCATGTTAAAGTTTGATTAAATAATACTGAAGCCATAAAAATATGTATTTTTATTTGAGAAGGAACACGCACAAATCAGAGTTTTATTGGAAATGAGGAATAGAGTCACAGATAGTGGGCAGAGGACCAAAAACATCGACATGGCTGAAGAAAGAAATTGGGCTAATTTTTGAAACTTCTTATCCTGAAGCTTTGTTCAGTGGGGAGAAAAAATGGAAGAAAACAAGTATATTTCAAAAAGAAAGGTGAAAAATACTCTTTTTACTAGTATTAGAATGTTGTTATAAGATTACATTTCTCACTATTTTCTGAAGCATAAAGTATTTTATTTCAGAAGGTGTACATGCCGGACAAAGGGATGATTCACATCCCAGGAGAGATGGGGTGGGGGGAGGTGAGAGATTTCATCAGGCTACTGAGAATGGCACGCAATTTAAAACTATGAATTGTTTATCTCTGGAAAATTCCTTTTAATATTTTTCAATTGCAGTTAACTGCAGGTAATTGAAACTCTGGATAAGGAGGAACCACATATAATGAACTTCTAAAACTTGAGATTCACATGAAAAGCAGTATTGCTTACTGGAAAGAAGTAAATTAAAGGTCTTTATTTTCTCTCCCTGATGCCTCAAAAATTTTACTAACTTTTCCAAGACTGGATTGCTATAGCCACATCTATAAAACAGGTACCATAGACTATGGCAGAAAGAAATATTCACTAACTATCCCATATACTCCCTCCCTTATGTTTCCAGCCCCCTGCCAGTTAGGCAAGGCCATATAACTAGTTCTGCCACTGATTTGTGATCAAAAAGAAGAATGTCACTTCTTGGTTGTGGCTACAAATCCCTTGTATAATTCTTCAATCTCTTTCTATGTTGTTCTCATCATAGAAGCCCCATGTTTCTGATGGTGCATCTCCAGGATGGGGGTATTTTGCCAGCCTGGATGTCCAACAGACTGTGTAAAGTGGAGGATTCTACAAGCATGGGGCTTACAGTGCAAGTGAGAAGTACAGTTTTGTAGTATTGGGCTTCTGAGGTTATGTGTGTGTGTGTGTGTGTGTGTGTGTGTGTGTGTGTGTTGTTACTATATGACCTAGTCTATTCTGATACTTGCAACATCTTATCTGCCAAAAATGAGCTATAGAAGATCATCTCCTGAGTTCACTCTATCTCTATTTTCTATAGTCTCCCCTTAAATCAAACAGAATATGCATTTGTTTGATATCAAGTAATCAATATGTGATTTTGGTTAAAAATAAGAGACTGTTATTTCAATAGAGTTTTCCTGATTAATGACTTAAATTCTTAAGACAAACCCAGCTTATCTCCTGTTACTGAATACATTGCAGAACAGAAAAACAATATAAAACTACAAAGCAAGATCTCAAGTATCTAAGTTAAAAACAAAACAGCCAAAACAAACATAAAGCTGGCCATGTGTTATCACAACGACAATTGCAAACAAAAACAATTTGTCCTTTTTAACAAATTAGGTTGACGTCACATACAAGTAGCCTTTATTCTTTACATTAGCAATTCTCTTTCTTACTATTCATTTGAAAACAAACATTGCTTGTCTACTATGTGCCAGGCACAATGAGAATACCAGAAAAACAATGACTAATGGTGCTTAGCTCCAAGAGTTCAGAGTTCAGTAGAGAAACATGCAAGAAAATGTTAGAATTTGTCTTGTTAGATCTATTAATAGAGACATGGAATGATGCTGTGGGGATTCCATAGAGAAAGACCTACTGCTTTCTAAGGAATGTTAGGTGAGAAAACTACACAAAAGGTAATGTTTGACAGTCCTGGAGAATGAAAAAAAAAAAAAAAAGAGCCTCTCAAACAAAAATATTATAAATTAGAAGGATTACATAGAAGGAGGTGAATTTGAAAAATCAAGTTGTGAGAAAATAATTCATATTTAGAGAATTTGTATAATTTTAGTATAATTGGGACATGGTATCCTTCCATGGCAATATATAAAAAGGAAAAGACAAAATACATCTCAGATGTCATGCAACAGACTCGGGACTTTATCCTCAAGGAATAGGAAATTGCTCACAAATTTTAAGCAGAGAGATGACATGCCAAAATTTTATTTTAGAAAGCTCCTCTTGGAATCAATTTGGAGATTGAATTGTTGGGATGCGGAAGTCTGAGAAAATGATTGGCATCTATTGCAACAATCCCTGTAAAGAATGACGGAGGCTTGAAGAAAGTCATTTGAAGCTGGTCTAGAAAGACTATGCATTTAAGTGATACAGAGAAGTCTGAATCATGAGGCTTAGTGATTGATCAGTTGGATGGGAGAAGGGAAAGGGAAGAGCATGGGGAAAATCTAAGGTTTCTTTCTCTGTGACAAAGTGGATGGGTGATGCCAAATACAGGGATAAAACATACAGCAAGTAGAACACTGGAAAAAAATGTGATAAAAAATAATAAGGCCTTTGGGACAATGAGATAAAAATATGCAATAGCTGAAATTATAGATTCAAATAAGAAGGGAACACCGAGGATAGCTTAATAAGAGGGAAGAGATGGCTTAAAGTATATGGAAAAGTATTGGCTTATCTAACAAGAGAATCCAAAGTTAAAGCAAGTTAGGGTCAGTTTATCTAGTGGCTTAAAACTAGCCATCAATGGCCAGTTCCTTTATGCTTCTGTGCTCTGTCCTTGCTTCATAAATCTGATGCCTTCTGTGATTGCAGGATGGCTCCCTGTGTAATAATCACGATTTTTATCTATTTATCAATATCTATCTGTCTATCTACCTCTCTCTCCTTGTCTGTGTAGTGTAGGAGAGAAGTGCTGGTTTTCTACGCTGTTTTAAATGCATGGAAACCTTAAACTTGGCTACTGCAAACCTCTCATCAAATTAGCTTAAACTGTATAGGCCAACCCATCTATAATTCATAGAAAGAGGAACGGGGTTAACAAGATTAGATCATTTTAACACTATTCCACCCCTGGGGCAGGGACTTCCTGGGATGTCCTAAGAAGACACCCAAATCCAATCAGGATTCTACTGGGAATGAGGAATGGAGTGGCAGATCCTAAGCAGAAAACTGAAAACATTGACATGACTGAAGAAAGAAATTGGGCTAATTTTTGAAACTTCCTTATCCTGAAGCTTTATTCAATGCAGAGAAAAATGGAAAAAAGCAAGAATATTTCAAAAACAAAGTTTTAAAATACCCTTTGATTCAGAAAATAGGAAGAAATATAACCTTACAATAGCATGCTATTACTAGAGTGGTTTGAAGGAAGAGATAAAAATTCCCATCCCATTGGGTATGGCTATTAAAGTGATAGCCTAAATGCCAATTTCACAGGGAATTCTTAGTGCTGCTCAAAAGTATTCACTGCATTCCCTACATGTACAAAAGTGTGTGTTTGTGCACAATATATGCACACACACGTACAGAGTGCAATAACTCACTTATTTCTTTAGCCCCAAGAGAATTATGCCCTAAACTTGCTCCTGGCCATTCCTTTCAAAATGAGTCTAATTCTTTCAATGGAGTATCATAAATGAAATGGCAGATGTTAAAGTATATCCTGGGATCTTCGAAAGGCTGCTGACTTTACACTCCAGTTTCAGAGATACGAACAGGCTGTGACTAAATCTTACTAAACATTAATTATTCAAGAATATGAGCAAATTCATGAAGGTGGTGAGGGAGTCCCTTAAGGGCAAGGATGTCAGTTTGTATCAGGGCTTCAGCAAGAGGGAGGAAACGAATGAAATGAGAGGGAGGGAGTAGGGAAGAAGAAATGCAGGGGCACGGCCTCTTAAATCTTCTGCACAGTTATTAAAAATGTAAAATATATGTTGTGGATTTTTTGATGGAAAAATTAGGGAGCTGAATCTAATATTCTTTCAGATACAGAGTGAAGTAGAGATTGTGTGCACATAGAGGGCAGAAATGGAGCAGAGAAAGGGAAATGCAATGCTTTGGGAATGTGCAAATTGTGAGGAAAGATAGAGACTTTCACAAAATGTAGAGAGTTAGGGGGACAGAGCAAGGTTACTCAGATCTCTAAGAGGCAGGAAGAGCCTCAGCAGAAATCTGGGTGAAATAACGTTAGGAACACAACCAACGGTTTGCCCAGCAATCGTATCATGTCGTTGCCTGATAACCAATTATAAAGCCCTATGTGGTAAATGTCTTCAGCTTAACATTGAAGGCATTCTATAGCATGACTCAGATTTTCCTTTCCTACTGTATTCTCCACCACCCCTTACGTAAATTCTATATTCAGGCTAAACCAGATACTGTATTGTATAATATCCTTCCAGGCTTCTTTCCCTGTATAGTCTATGATGTGCTAAATACTTTTTCCCATCTCACTGTGTCTACCCAGCTGTACCTGGCCTCTTGCAGTCATTCAACAACTTTGTCTCTCTTTCCAACTCACATCTCTACATTGCTTGCTTTCTTCCTTGGTGACGCATTGGTATTGCCTAGCAAGAAAATAAACAGAAAAGGCTGTTCTATGTCTAAAAATAAACAATGTTTCAAATGACCTCAAAAGCCACTAAATCCTAGATAGTCAAAGATGCTATTTAGCCAAGGAATTGGAAAACTCATCACAGTTTAGCATCAACAAATAAATGTTTTTAATGTCCTTATCATGCCTACTACTAAAATTCAATGGAACACGATGAGAAGTTTCATTGTTGCTTTTCAAAAGGGATCAACCTTAGCCTCATTTGGGCTGTCCAGAGAAACTTTCCATCAAATTTTGGGAATTGTCATCCCTTAATTATTTTTGTATGTGTTTGTTTTTATTTTTATGTTTATTTCTTATTTTTATGTTCCTCTTGTTACCTTCTCCTCCTCCTGAATAGTACAAGAGCATTTTAATGATGAAAGAGAAAAAGAAAAAAGGAAGAGTGCTTAACAAACTGTTACTCGTTGCATCCACCCGAATATAAACTCAAAACACTTCAAAAATAGTTTATGCTAATAGAAGATCTTCATCCCAACAGGTTATAATTCCATAATTGGCCAGTGGCCCATGCTGTTATAATATGTTAAGAACAAAATCCCCTGAGAATATAATTATTATACAATAATGTGCCCCCTTAGCTGCATGGACCTCACGAGCAGTTACAAAAATGTTGCCAAGATTATACTCCAGTAATTAGCTCTCAGTGTGGGCTGCTAATGGGTTTTACACTCAGCTTTGAGAGATATACACTAAGACTATTTTAGAAAGTAACTTTTAAAAGATGTTTTTCGATTAACAGATAGGGACAGACTAACAAAACTGAGTCAATCATAAAAATTTTCCTCTGATAAAACTGCTAAAGCTTAGTAAAATCTTAATATTTGTATCACAGAAACAAACATAAACACATAAAAAGACATAGCTTTTTTAAAAGATCTAAAGTTAAGTCTACAATGATCAATGTTAAGATTCTTATTTTGGTAAACACAATGTCCTTGGTCTCTGAGTGTCTCATGAAAGTAAGAATCTATGGGCTTTTTTTTTCCTACTTATTTTATCACGAAGAACAATCTGTTGAGGGAATGTATTTAGTTCACTGTATCTGAGTGAGTCATTTGAGCTATAAATATAAAATTGAAATAGCAATGATCTGTGATAACAGAGGAAACATATACCAAAAAATACTATGCCGTAATACATCATAACAACAATAGAGAAAGCACTAAGGAAACTTTCCTTATTTAGATGAGTAGAAAATACAATTTTATTTTCATTTGACAGAATAAAAACTCAAAACAACTGAGAAATGAGGGCTATAGAAGGTCAACTCAGCTTAACGACTCTCACTAAGCATCTAATATGTCAATAAGACCATTTCTGTCTCATAGGAGAGTTAGACTCATGAACAGATAATTGCAATATAATCTAGTAAATATTCTGATATGACATTTCAAATAGAGCAACACATAAAGGAATTACCATTAGGCCTGCATAGTGATACGTGTGGGCTATAACATATATATATATATAACATATTAAAGTGCTAATGGAGGAGAGGCACTGGCCTGGACTAATGATGTCCTCTTGGTTACACAACTAGTGGCAAAACCAGTTAATATTCAGATTTCTTAACACCCACTCTAATGCCTTTTCCAAAAGGCCATGGTGCTCACAAGCTCACTGAAATGAAATGATGAAATCTTGGAGTTAAATAGTAAGCAGCACCTGCTGAAGTGCATTTCCCATTCTCTTCCCTCTTTGAACCCCACCCAAGTAAAAAGAAAACACTTTCTAAATTCTTAAGTTATGTATTTCTAATAATAGCTTTAACCAAAATGACATCTGCAATAGAAAAGAGTGGCATTTTCTTTTGATTTCTTATATATAAATAAGTCACACAACACTTTAAAGGTTAAGTTATGCAAAATATATAGTTACATACAAAGGACTCTCCCTCCTTCTGTTCATTGGAAATTGACATCCAGAAGATTGTCTCTATGAGTGTTCCATTTCTTTCCCACCCCTGCTGCCTATCAATTTGAGCTCACAATTTCACCATGAGACAATCCTGATACAGTTTCACAAATAAACTTGTGGAGGAGTGAATGTAATGCCTTTTAGTCAAATTAAACCATATTAGTGAAAAATGTACATTATCATTCCAAGTAAAACAGGGGCTAACAGCATGTCACCAAGCTCTTGTGTTCTAATATATGCCTACTTACACCAAAAGCCAACTCTCCTGATTTTAAAAAATATCTTGCATAGTGAAATGGGAATGCAAATGCCAAACTGGAAGGTTGATTCAAGGACACACATGAATTAATTCTTCATGATTATTCATCCAAAAGCCCTGTAGAACATGTTACCAGTTTCTCTACCAACAAAAGTACAGTGCAGTTTATGAACCAGATTTCTTTGAAAAATCAATTTAGAGGGATTAATTACTGGAGAAAAGGCTATTTGACATTATATTTCTTTTTAGTAATAGCAAAATAATTTTTATGCTACTTCTGTCATTACATATGTTGTCCACTGCCTTATCTCTAACGATCGACCTCAAAAACCTATGATTCCAAACTGTGAATAGTGCAATTGATTGATCCCTGAAAGAGCTCTTGACAGGTAATTTATTTCAAAAAGGATCCAAACACTTGCTCGTCTTAGAGCCTAACATGAGAGCTCCTCATGCATATCCTTGTGTCCTCATGGCTGAAAGTGGCATGGACGCCAGCGTTTAATAGCTTGACTGGGTGTATTTTTCCCCATCCATAAATCCAGCCCTCTCCCAAGTGGTTCACAAGCATTGCATTTTTCCAGGAAGGCACAGTAAATTTTATATATGTGCCATAAGTGGCTCTGAAGACAAGCCCTTGCCCATATGCTCAGGGCCTAAAGTGACACTGTCAGGAGCAAAGGGGAATAAGGCCATGCTGCCAAAAGCATAGCATGCTGCCTGTCCCTTCTGTTTGTTTTTCATGTGGTTATGCAGTAACTCAGGGCATTTACTCCCACACAGATGTCTATTCTCAGCCTCAGAGGAAGGAGGCCAAAAGAAAGAAATCATACTGCACGGGAAAACAAAAGATAACAATGAATGGGTGCGTATGGGAATAGAATAAATGTGTGCCAAATGGAATTTTGCTGGGCCTGCTACCTCTGAAGCTATTTGGCTTTAATTAATAGCTCAGTAAAGCCTGTATCCCTCCCACTAGATCGTGGGCAATTTATAGACAGGGCCTCTGCCTTACTCACAGGTGTCTCCTACTCAATGACTCACACAGTTTTTGCACACAGTAGGTGTTCATATCAAGTCTCTAGAATTGAATCTGCTGCTGGGGCACTTCTGTTATACTAGCAGGCAAACACAAGGGCCCATTACAGCTTGAGTTCAAAGCAAAACTGTTGGAAGACATTAAAATGCTAAATGAAGTACTACAGGGTTTATGGTGCCAACGTGTGCTGAAAACCTTAGGAGACCAAAAATTGTAGTCATCGTTGAAAGGTAAATTACTTTTTAGATGTGAGTGCATTGTAATCACATATTTCTAATAGGCTAAAATTAAAAATGGTGTGCTCTCTTTAATTTTTAGCCTTCCTTAATTGGTACTTCTTATTTTAATGGAAAGTGGCTTTCATTAATACTATGCTCTCTGTGCTTATTAAAACATGTACATAAATGTAAAAACCATAATGTTTGAACAATATAGAACTAATTAGTTGGTGGGCCCAGCACATCGCTTCAAAAAGAATCTTGAGCATATCATTTATACAGTCCTGATTAACTGTCTTATAGAATTGTATTAAGGGATGACATTCCTAACAGTAGGATTGTGTAAACTGTGAAAAATTAACAAAGCATCTAATACACTATGTTTTATACTTGGATATCTACAACAATAGGGATACAACATCTTCCAGGCATTATGGAAAAGCAATCAGATTCTTCTTCCCAGCAATGAACAGAGTTTTCTCAAGGGGTAGACTATTATAGTTCTCTCCTCACTGTTGGTGGAACATAAGCCCAGGAGGTATGTATATATATATATATATATATCAAGAACTTATTAACACCTTTTGTAGGAATCTGTGCCTGTGGATGGCTATAAAGGAGCCATGTGCTCTAAACAAGGCACCAAGTACTTACTGGTAGTTTTCTGAGTATCCTCATCTTTTCCTCAGGGTTAACTTTTCAAACAAAGGAGATTATTTACTGCACCAGTCTAAGCAATAACTGCCAATTTGGGAAAGTCTTGTACCTTAGCAGTTTAAGAAATATTATGAGTCTGTAGGAAAATAATACGTTCAGGAAAAACACAAAATGTATAAACACAAATACTTTTTTCCTACCATATTCTAGAAGAACTGCATGCAGCCAAAAAATTCTGCAGACAGGCAGCAAGACAAGATATCCAACAGTTAGTGTTTGTTCTGCTTCTTGCCTTCAGAGAACAATGGCTTCAGAATGAACAATAGCAAATTCAGAGGGAATCATAGAGAATAAAAATGTTATCTAGTTGACCTTAAATGTTTGTCACAAGATTTCCTGCAGGCTCTTCTGAATCCCAGGCTGATACTTTGTGGGGTGCACAGTATGGCACAAAATAATGAAATGTCTTGGCTGTAAAAATAAAATCACTATTTTCTTCACTAGAGATTTGCTCTTTGAAGATTTCCCATCCAAATTTTGGTCGTAAGAGATACCTCTGATCCGATACAATTTATTCTAAAGTTTCCTTAAATATGTCTAAGCAATTCATTGCTCTTTCGATCTAATCTGTTTGTATTCTCCACACACTCCTGAGCAGGTTGGAGGGAAAACACAAACTTACCATAAGGAAAGTGGTGATGCCAAACACTCAGTTCCTACCATATTGGTACTGTATATTTGCAATTTTTTTTTTCTATTCTAAGAATGACTCTCTTTGACTGTGATCTCTACCAGGTATTTATAAGAAACACTAATAATTATGTTCTTGGCAAGCTCATGAAAATTAAACCTAAGCAGGAATGAAAAACACAGCAGAACTCAGATTTTAGTAAAGTTATCACAAGCTTACTCATCTATAAGCAGTAGGCAGCTGCATATTGTTATTGTGCAAAGCACTTCTAAAATATGCTGTCATTTGGCTCAAACTTAATGGAAGCTTAGGATGGGTACTGTAATGATTGGAACAGTGACTCTGTCTAGCGTAAGATACGAAACTAATGAAACCGGCAAGTTGTCTTCTTTAAGCCAGCAAGTTCTCTGCTCTAAAAATCATGTCTGTCTGACAAGAGGAGGGTATGTCTCACAGCACATCCTAGAGCATTTATATTCTCTCAGATTTCCATACTTCATATTGCTTCTTTTTCCCTAGATACAAAACAACAAGTATTGATTCAATATCACCCTGCTGTCTATTTTAATTGAAATCTTCAGCATATACAAACATGTCAAGAGTTAGTAATAAAAATACAACTAAAAGTTCAACAAGCAATAGGTATAGATCTTTGGGGGATTAGAAATCGTATTCTTTCACTTGGCTTTTGAATTGTATTAATGACCAAAAATGAAGACACAGTAGCACTAGGGATCACACCCTACCCAGAGAATGTTTAGAGATCCTTTAAGTATAACCTGCTCCAAAATATTTATCCATGAGACTGACCTCAGCAATGAAAATACCTATTATAGCACTTGGGCTAAGCCATTGTTTTTCCAAAAGGTGCTTGTAAAATCCAAACATATTAAAAAGTGGGGAGAAAACATTCAGCTAGTTTGAAATTAGCATTGGTTCACTCTCCTTGTGTTGCCATCTTTTTGATTTGGAGTAAGGATTAGTGGTTAAAATTAAAAAAAAAAAAACCCAGCAGTATAAGTATTATGAAAAGGTAAAAACAGCAGGGAAATCCTTTACTAAATAGTGAAGAGCCAATAACAAAAGACTTCAGGGAAGCTGGTCATTTTCTACAATTTGGCAAGCAGAAACCTTCCTGCCTTTCACATTCTCTCTTTCTCCTTATATATGTTAAACTATCATATTATTTGCTAAGTCACATCTTTGGTAGGTGGATGGATAAATTACACAACTAGTTGAAAAGTTGAAAATTTTATGCTGGGAAATATTCGGATAGTAATAGCTACCATTCATGCTTTATTTTAAGTGTTTCAGGCATTGTCTGATGTCATACAATACTACTAAAACTTACCACAGCCATGCAAGACAGATATTATTGTCCACATTTTATAAATGAAGGAAATAAAACTCAGAAAAATTAAGTGGCATACACAGTCACTCTGCTATGAGTGATATGGTTAGAATTAGGCCCTTGTGTTTCTGACTCCAAATTCAATTTCCCAAATAATTATTTGGTGGTATTGTACACTGGGAGATATCAATAAGCAACAAGAATGATGAGATAAACAAACGGGAGTACAGTATATACAGCCAGGGGCTCAGTAGGAGAGGATCAATGGGCCATCCTGAGAAAATGACATTGAGGTGAGAGTACAAGTTAGTCCTTTAATGAGAGGTTAGGGAAAGGAAAGGAAAGGTGATTTCAGGCAGAGAAAATACATGCCCTCAGGCTAAGAGAGAAATGAGAGGTTAATGGGCTCCAAGAACTTAAAGAAGTGAGGTCTGCAGGGGTCAGCTCTCAGATCACCTTGTAAGCCTGGTTAAGGGCCTGGGAGGTTATCTGAAGGATAACTGAAAACCCCTGGGAAGTTTTACTTAGAAGGATCACATTTGCATTATAAAAGATCACTCAAGTAGCAGCTTAACAAAAAAAAAAAAAAAAAAAAAAGAAAGCACAACAGTGGGTCCGGTTGGAATGCATACAAGATCAAGTAGGAGGGAGGCACAGCCATTCCATGAAAGGCCCTTGCAGTGGTGGGAGATAAATGTGGTTTGGAAGGATATAGAAATTATATATAAATTCACAATATACCTATTAAGCAGAAAGAACCAAGTTTTGCAGCTTATTTGATGGCGGAGATAGAAGGTGGAAGTTCAAAGGATGATTCAAGGTTTCTGGTTTGAGGAGGTGGTTATGTTATCAACTCAGACAAGCTGCACAGGCAGAGCAGTGGATCGTCCCATTTTAGACAGAATGCATTTGATGTGCTGCACATATCCATATGGTGTTGCCCATATGGACATGAGAAGTAAGCAGTTCTATCAGAACTTGGAAGGGAATTAGTGAGTTAGAGATGCATGCAGCCCACAGTCTGGAACAGGGTGGAGAGGTTATGTGTTAAGGAGTGCCTTGTTTCAGTGAAGCCAGTGACAGCAAGAAAGAGCCCAAATGTAGAGGTAACAAAAATTATTTCAATAGAACTTACATTGGGCACAATCTACAAGTGAAAGAGAATGGGAATTTCAATTTCTATCTAGGTTGTCCAGTGCATTCTATTCAAAAAAAAAAAAAAAAAGGAAAAACGGAGGAATTTTTGGCAGAGCTTTGTCCAAAAATAAATGCCAAATAAATGCCATACATATGTTTAGAACTTCACTTTTGATCTATCCTCCAAGAACCCCAGAATGGAAGAAAAGAGCATACGGATAAAAAAGCTACAAATAGCACACAGGAAACAGGACATAGGACAAGAAACAGCAAAGTGCTATAGAATAAAAGGAATAAATTATGGCACTCTGGGGTGGGAAATTTCAGTTAACAGTATAAAAAAAACATAAAGGGTATTAGAAGGGGTACAGAGACTGAAACACATAAAAGACATTAAGACACTCATAGTACACACAAAGGACCTTAGGGGAGAGAGCGTCTGTTCTCCAGACCATAAGCTATCTCAAAAAGAGTGACTTTGTGCTGAATTAATCTCCTTCTATATTTGTGCCCCCAAACAAAGCAATACCTAATACCTTTATAATTCACTGGTAGAATGACATACATAATGTATGGCTTGTCTTTTAAGCAAAGTTGGCATTTACATTAGGTATCTTGACAACACATATGGCAAAATCTAAGTTTATTATTTCAATATTTTTCAAGACCCATGTTTGAAACAAATTTCAGGATTACTTGAATATTGAAGACCTAACATTTAATGAGCACTTACTGTATGCCAGATGCTGTTCTAAACAATTTACAACTATTAACTCATTGAATCCTCAGAAAGCCGCTAATGAGCTAGATATGACACTCCTTTTGGGGGAAGAGAACTCTCTATTCTGAGGTGCTCTAAAACTATGGGACCTCTGAACTGTCACCAATAAAAGACAAACACTGTTGTTTTACACCTTCCCACCACATCACCACACAATGACCTTGGGGAAACCAACAAACCCATTTGTAACAGACAGACTGGTAAAATAAAGGGAAAAAGGAAGGGGACAAACCATTAAATTTTTAAAAATTTTTCTGACTATATATTTAGAATCGTTTCCAAAATCTGTTTAAAATATCACTAATAGTTCACATTAATTGAGGACACTTAGTTAACAGAATAATTCATTAAGAAGAAAAATTTACTCTTTAAAAATTGTATTTCTTTTTTTCATATATTTTAATTTGGAAATAAAAAACATAAATGTATTTTATTTTAAACATATACACACGTATACCCACAGACAACTGGACAAAGACTTTTTGCTTATTTTATCTTGGAATACGTAAACTTTTATACACAGTGGTTCAAAGGATCTTGGGTTCATTACAGTTAATTTCCTGAATATCATGCTTTTGTCTAATTCATCTAAGTTAGATAAATCAGTATTGGTAAGGCTTTAGAGTTTTTCCAGTTTTCCTTTTCTAATGCACATATAATAGATTTATGCAAGTTTTGACAGAGTTATTATGTTAACATTCAACACCTCAGAAAAGAAATAAAAACATTGCAGTGTTTTAATGTTAAGAAACTTGTCGTAATCAAAGCAGCTTGAAGGGTTAAAAGTAGAAATAAGAGGACCAAATTCATCCTGAGAGAAATCACAGTCCTTAATCAGAAACATTCATGTCCCCGCATCTGTCATATTTAGCCAGCACTCTGACTTGTATGCAGTAGATGCTGAAAAACATACATATTTTTGAATGAATAAATGAGTGAATGTGTTTGGTTGGGCAACTGTAAAATAAGCACAGCTCTATTTGCTAAGACCATCAGAAAACCATATGATTCTAAATGTATCTCGACAGGCTGAATTCTGGCTGAAAGTTCTGTTAAAGTTTTCACCACTATGTTGGTCCTTTTATGAAACTCAATGTCCCTTCGGGGGATTATATTTCATTATTTCCACTTAAAAGTCATTGAACTTTTTTGATCCTATCTGTGTTTTTTCCCTTATGAGGAAAATCTATGTACTAAAAAATTACCCTCCTTTGCTGTTTTTAATATTATTATAGTATATTTGTCAAAACTTTAAATATGAGACTAATAGTTGCCATGGGACATATTGGTCAAAATGAATTCTGAGAAGTTCCAGCTTATAAATGATAAATTTCTTTATTCTGAAAATGCTGGTACTGTTGCTAAGATTTTAAGAAAAATATGGATATATCTGAACAGGTAGAATGGGCAGAATTAGTATTCATGCAATCCACACTCACTGAATGTCTTTAAATGCACAGTACTGCCCTTAGGATTTCTGATTAGATTCAAATATAAGTAAGTATTCTAGACCTCCTGGGGGGTAGACTCATATTCTAAGAAAAATAATATCTTAAATAGAAAGAGTACAAACATTACAGAAAAAAATAGAATATTTTAGGAAACAGGCAAAATGCATACATTTTGCTCAGGTGGAATCTTTAAATTGAGTGCTGTTATTTTAAAAGGAGAAGTTGCAGGTATTAGGCTATTTTAAGAGGTTTTATCAATTCTTACAAGGTGGCCAATGTACTCAATGAGGCCAGGATTGCAATTTACTTATGAGCCAAGTATTTATTTGTTTAGCAGATTGGATGGCACTTAAAACCAGCACTTGAAGGCCTAATTAACAAAAATGTGATTATTTCTGGACCTGATCAGTACATGTATTCTATTTAACTAGCTGATCAGACGCTGTCTATGTGTCTCTATGTCTATTTTTGTAGCTCTGTGTTTGTTTGATTTTCTGCTCCCAGTAAAATGCATAGCAAATGATTGATATTCACTAAAGGAGGGGACAGGGGTTCTATGTTGCAGATGACAAAGAAGCTTTCCTGATAGACTGTGCCTCAGGAGAATATTTAAGGAAGACTCCTAGCCTCCTTAGAGTTTCCTACTCTTCATGAGGCACAACAAAATGTAAAATGAAAAGCCCGCCTTCCGGAGTCATAATGCCTTAGTTCAAATCACAAATCTATAATAGTGTGTGAATCTTGACTAATTAACCTCTCCATTCATTTATTTTCTCCTCTGTTAAATGAGGATAAAAATGGTCACTTAGTTATGGCATATTATGATGACTTTATTATATACAATATATGAAAAGAACTTAGCATAATGCCTGGTATTAAAGACTATCAGTGGATGCTTTACCATCATCATCATCATCATCATCACCATCTACCACACTATCACAAAGACAATAACTACAAATTCAACTCAAGCTTTTAAGGCAGCACAAATCATTCCCGTACAACTCTATATATGCTATACAAGAAATTTGAGATACAAAGATCAACAACTCTTTATTCTGTAACAACATTACTACCCTATTTGTCATAAATGCTCAGATTTATGACCTTATACTTAAGTAAAATGAAATAAATTATAACCATAAATTGGGTATTCTTCTTTTTAACATTTCTGGTTGAAAATTGGCTTATTTGAAGAACAATGATTCTTAACTGGGGATACAATTATTCTGATGTGCCTCCTCGGGGTCAGGAATACATGTAGCTTAACAAAACTACCCCATGAATTTTGACATATTCTTCAGATTGAAATCCATGATTCAAAATAGATTTTCCTTAAAGTAAAGGCTGCTTTGTTGATGAATGGCATTAACTGGACAGCCTGAATTTGATTGAAAGGAGCCTGGGAGAGAAGGGCTAAAGCCAACTTGACACCCAAAGAGAAGCATGGCCATTAGTCTTGCTGCCCATCCACTGGCATTGTTTCTCAGAAATAACCAAATGTGTGAAAAGACAACAAGCCTCTGCTTTCGTGGAATTCAATATGACTCATATACTACAAGGCAACCTTTTTCCTTGGGAGGCATAACGAACAGATCATACATAGACTTTAAACACAAAACAATTGCTATAGTATTATCTACTCTTCATAGAAAACCAACCAGGTGTCACAAACTCTTCAGAGGACATCTACACATTATTTCAAATAAATGTCACAGAAGATCTGTAAAGATTTTATTAAGTTCCCTCTAGATGTAAGAAAATCGAGGATCAGCAAGGTTAAATATCTTGTACAATGTCTTAGAAGAATATAATATGCAACAAGAATTTGAAGATTACATGTATTCATTATAGAATATAACTCCATGTACCATATTTAGTTATATTTCTTCATTTATAAAATGGGCAATACTAACAACATTGATTTGTACCATGAAATGACACTATCAACTCAAGGTACCCATTGGTATAGTAGATGTTCATAAAATCTCTCAACCTCAGTCAGAGGCGGGCACTTACTGTGCATCACCAATCGCTTCCTAAATGAATAAGTTTCTCTACTTGTTAAACAAACAGTATTATTAACCTAGATTGCCCCATAAACCTTGCATATGCAAAGATGGTCACAGTCCTCTAGGAACTATCTAGTAGTGGGAAACATTAAACAGTATAATCTCTATAGATGAAGCATTTCACAGTGTTGAGCTATATGTTGAATGTGTTCTTCTGCACATACTTAAATAACAACAAAAATATTGTGCCAATATTTAAAAATGAATGATTTCAAATAAAAATATAATTTTTTTATCTTCTCATGAAAAATTATATTTAAGGCAATGCTATATCACTACATGGCAACAGTTGGCAAGTGTTCAGTGTTAAGTAGTAGCTATACACTTTTACATATGGTGAGTGTCTTTTTAGTATTTATAGATAGATTCCATACACCTACTTCTCTTTTTTATGTTACCTGTCTGTAAAATTGTGTTCACAACCCTTGTAGAAGACTTTAGGCTCTATTAAGAAGCCAGACTAGCTCTACACAAGTAGGAAGTACCACTATGTATTTGTTGAATGAATGAATAAATAAATGACAGAAATCCAAAGGGAAGCAGTCATTTTTTTTTAAAATTAACTTCCCTTTCTTAGATTCAATCCAATCTTTTATCCATTGGCACCTGATCAAGGAAAATGACTGAGAGGATATGCTCAGTATAACAACTCTTGAAAATAATCAAAATGTTCATATTACAGGTCATAGATCATTAGCATCACAGTTGGCCTTCAAAAACTGAAATGTATTTAACTCAAACCTATTAACTATGTATTTCCTGTGTTTGAGGAATTTTCATGCATTCCCAGCGCCAAATTAGGCTTACTCTTTGATGCCCTTTTGTAAATTATGTACTAACAAACAAACAAACAAACAATAAAACAAGGTATCATTATTTTGTGGGAAAAGGAGGGAAAAAGGAAAATTGCTTAAGACCAGATATAATAAAGGTTGACTTTGAATTCAGAAAGACCTAGGTCTGAATTCTGGTTCTACAAATGCCTACCAATTTGACTGTGACCAAATTATTGAATGACTCAGAAATGTTGTTTTCTTTCCCCTAAAAATAGATATAATACTTACATTTTAATTAGCTCTAAGGGTAAATAGTATAACTACCAAAAAAAGCAAAAAACAAAAAAAATCGTCAGTCGATATACCTGGCACATAATAAGTCCACCGGAAAAAATATGATGTTCTTCCTGCCCTTTCCTCTTTCTTGCCTACAATTTCATGTTGTTGGTGTTGTTTTTCTGACTCTTGGTATTATTCTCTGAAACTCTGCATGATAAATGTGTAAATAAAAATCAAATTTTTCTTACATATTCCCAATTTATATCTAATTTAAATATCAACATACCTAAACAATAGCTTTTAAGTTCACAGGGAAACATTATGTCTAAATCCTTATGTTTCACATTACCTGGTGTAGTCTTTCTATTAAAATGTTGTAAAAGAATATTTGCTATGTTATTAGAAAAGGAATTTTTCTGACTTTAGAAATTTTGTCTCTCAGTTTGTAAATAAAACTTATTTGTTCAAAATACATATATATATATATCTTAATGTGTATGTATATACATATAAACACTCACATATGAACATACACATCATCCAGAGAAAAGTTCTAGGCAATTAAACAAGAGCCACAAAACCAGTATCTCAGCCTCTCTGCAGGATATGATTGAACACTCCTTATCTTACTATAGTGACCCTATGTTCTCCTGTGCCAAGTGTGCAAGTCCCAACTGTGAATTTAAACCTAGTCTCATTTTAAGTTTCCATTGTACTCAGCATGATCCTCATTTTTCACTGCACTGCCCTCGTCAGGGCCACAGTCTAGTCTAGGACACTGCCACCGATAAACCAGGAACTGTAATTGAACTTATAACCACACATACTTTTCCTCTTACCACAGTATTACTGTAAATGAGAGCGAACAGTCTTTTATGCTTTGAAGAACCTGGGTAATCTTAAATAGCCATAACAGCGTGCCTATGGTCCATGTTAAACAGAACCTCTGCGTAACTGGTTCACATCTGACTCCCAAACAGTAACAAATAATTGTGTTAATAGTTTTCTATGCATCAGCATATCTTATTTTTTCTTTATCGAAGTATACTTTACATATCATGCCTTTACTCCATTTTAAGCGTACAATTAGATGATTTTCAGTGAATTTACCGAGGTGTAGAATTAATCACATGAATCAGTTTTAGAGGAATTCCTTTCCCCTATTGAGACCCCTAATTCCGCTCCCCAACTACTTTTCAAGCATGTCCCACACATCTTTGAAAAGTGCTTTTAGCTGAAGATGAAGCCCATATCCTGAAACTAATCAGGTACAGCTAACTTGCAAATACATGCCAGCTATCTAATAATTGTAAACATAGACACTCTACTTGTTTTTAGGTACAGTTTTTAAAAGGTCTTTCAACATTTATTTTAAAAAGGAGTATTGAAGGGCCATTTTAGTAGCTAACCATACAATAAATGAGGTCATTCCAACTGTACTGACTTCATGTTTCTCTCTTCTTCCTCCTCTTACACAGCTGTTCACCAGGAGAGTCTGAGCTCTCATAGGGTCAGTCTAGCACCCTGATCCAAAAGTTCAGGCATAACTCTGTCCTCTCTTTCCTGTTCCCTCCTCTTTTATCTAAAACAGCAAGTGTAGTTGTGTTGCTGTCCACCTGTAACTGCCTGCTACCCAGAAACTCTTTGATTCATTTATGCAATAGACATCAACTTCTATTTTGTGTTAGCATTATGATAGGTGCTGAGGACAAAGCCCAAACAAACCAACAGGGCAATAGGAATAAAATAAATTTCAAAAACATAGCATATAGTATACTATCAAGTAATTATAAGTGTTATAAAGAAAATACAGCAGGGTGTGGAATGCAACATATTGTGGAGGGTGACTGTAGATGAAGCGGTCAAGGAGGCCCTCTGACATTTGAGCAATGACCTGAGTTATGCAGGCAGGAGTGTAGTTTTGTGGCTATCTTGGGAAGAGCCCACTTACATGAGGGTTTAAGTGTCCTTTCAAGACACTAATGAAGCGAGTAAACATTTGCCTAATCAAACAGGTTAACACAGGAAGCTTAGCAAACATTTTGAGTGAGAGGATGCACTTATTTGTATGGTTGTATGGACTTTCTAATTAACTTTTTTTCCAGTTTTATAGAAATAAACTTTGAAGTCAACTATCAGAATCTTAGAGGTCTTTACTGCCTTCTGGGCATCCATAACGCTAACATTTTGTGTCTATGCGTGCCTGTTTTTGTCTGGTTTTTGTTTTTTCTTCTGGTATGGGGGCCTACCACTTTCCTTACAGGCTCAAAAAGTGTAGCAAACACTGTAAAGGGGAGAAATGCCATTTATTAAGTGCAAGCTGTGTAGGAGGGGTTGCAACTTTGAATTTGGAGAGACCTAGATATAAATTCTAAATGTGCTACTCATTATCTGCATGACTCAGAACAGGTTACTCACATTGCTTGATATTAACCATAAAACGTCATAAGAGAGGCAAACATCTTAACATGTTGCAGGAAGGGTATCATGAGAGCAGGTCCTCTACAGAAAGATCATCCTTGGTGAGCATTTCCCATGCTTTGCTCCATATTGTTTTTACAACAGCCCTGTGCTTTGAGCATTATTACTCCCATGTTACCTAGGAGGAAATGAAAGTTCTCAAAAGTTAGCTAACTTCCTCCAAGCTCTCCCGTCTCAGTTGCGAAGAGCTAAGCTTCAAATCTGGGATCTCTTCAACCACAGACATCTGTTTTTTTGTTTTTTTTTCCTTTTTTTCTCTGCTCTGTCACTTCACAAATAATAAATGTTTTTTTCTCACCTGTCTGTCATACCTAATCACTCCCTAAGACCCAAGTGTTGTTTTTGCTTTGTTTTGAAATGACTTTGATTGATCCTTTCACTTCCATTCTTACTACCAGCACCACAATTCTGACAATTATTATTACATAATAGAAACAAGATGGCGTTCAAATCAGCCTTTTAGTTTCCGTTTCCTCCTCTCTCCACAAGTTAGTTTCTCTGAATCACTCTGACAGCAATATTCACTGACTCAAAAACCAAGTAGAGCATTACAAGTAAGATAGTCTTACTCCATCCACCCCCAATCCCTCCCCAGGTGATGTGGGCTGGATTTTCCCTCCACAATCCTTCATGGATGAGAGTATATAAACCTTCTGTGATGTATTCTCTTTAAATGCTTCAAGAGCATTTAAACTAGAACTCCTCTGCATAACATCTTTGTGAAAAAAGAGCACCTTATTTCGCAAATAAATTCTGGTTTGTCCTATTTTTAAAGATTATTAAAGAACCAAATAAAGCTACATTTTACATAGCTGACAAGTGACTTTTTAAAAAAGTTAATTACTGTTTTGTACTCATGTGACGTTACAGCATGTCAGATGAAATATGAAGAAAGATAATATGTGTTGTTTAGTAGCAAGGAAAACAAAAACAGAAGTTAAACCTTCTCCTTCAAACAAGTGACTTGCTATTCCCTAGTTCTTCCACTGTTTCCGTTACCGTAGGTTAAGCAATTGAGAGATCCTTCCCGAGATCATACCCTGCGCTTCTTTCACCCAGCAGTTATCAACAAGTGTTATTTTTTTCTGTGTATTTGACTGCCTCAACTGAACTGCAAGGTTTTGAGAGCAAAAACAACATTTTAATCATATCTCTTTATATTATATTTAGCATAGTTATATAATAGTTACATTTGCGTACAAAGAAGCTGCAGTTTGAAAACTGGCAAGAAGCATATTGTAAATGACATCATGACTGATGAAAGGATTGGTTTAAAAGTACACATCTTCTTAAAAACTTTTATTGTATAGTTTCAGGACCTTTTATCCTTAGACTATTACTGAGGAAATTACTTGAAAGGCAAATCAATTAACTTTCTCATTTCCCTTTATGCCTTTCACTCCTCAACAAACTCTCAAGAAGAAAGGCACTTTTTAAAAAAGGGTATTATACACATGTTCTTGGTGGGTTTACAAATAAAGAAAAACAACCTCCCTACTGCCTTAACATTCTCTAACATTTTCAGGTAATTATCTGAAACATACCTTGCAAGGGTAGAATTCACTTTCTGGAGTCTGTCTTCTGGGCAGAATCCAAAAGAAAAGGGACCAAAATAAGGAAATCAATTCCTGCCAAGGAGTGCCTGAAAAGCTCCAGCTAAATGAACTGATGTAATCTCAGTCCAGGACTCACAGGCTGCAAGGCAGGGAATTCTCATTACTCCTGAATCTTGAGGAGGAAGGAGAAGGAGTAAAGCACTCTAGCAGTTCCAGCTGGTAGGAGTCAAAGATTACTGATAAGGCATGGGCTGAAGGAGTGCTGCCTTGATTCAGCTTGGGAGATGTGATACTGTGTCACCTGGCCCAACTGACAGGAAAGCAAGGTACCGTTATCAATCTTATTTGTTCCAAATAGATAGTGAAACAGAGACAAGAAATTGGAGAGATTAGATAGATTAAAAAACAAACAAACAAAAAAAACACAACACATTTAAGCTTGTGACGTGCATCCCAAATCCCCCAACATATTGCAAGAAAAATTCCAGTGTTTCTCCAAAGGGGCATGAGTATGCTACAGAGTCATCTGACAAAAGAAAAGCCTTCTTTGCAGTTCCCAAGAATGGTAAGGAAGAAATGTGCAGAGGATGCAAGATTTCTTTCACAATGTTAACTATCTTAGATAATATAAAAGGCAAGCGCATCTCCTGCCATTTCACTGTATGACTGCATATTGCACACTGTATATTGTTAGCTCACATTTGCGGAGGCAGATATATGTTGAAAAGGAAGGAAAAGATAATCATCAGGAACTATGAACAATTGTGTGTTCTGTACAACATCTGGAGCTCTGGTCTTTAGGAACTGTTCCTTTTTTAAAAAAAAATTTGCAAAATTGTATACAGATATATTTCATACAGCAATCTAGTGAATTATAAAAGTTTTCTGAAATCAGAAGTATTGGGAGTGAATTTGTGTCCTAAGACAAAGTTGTGGAGAAATCAGCAAAATATGCTTTAGCTTAATTAAATTGATGATATAAAATTAGTCTTTTCTAACATGTTTGAGAACAACAGGATATATTCATTTCCGTTATTTTAAAAGGGAAGAGAAGCGATCCAGGAAACATGCATTAAAGCTTCCTAATCAAGATCAGCATTTGTTGTTAAAAATTGTTAAACAAAGTCATAGAAGTGAAATTATGATGGTATTAGTACACTATAATTACTTAAAGGTTATGCAAATCAGGAGAGGCTAGATTATGGTGCAACACATAGCTTCAAATTCTTAATGGTTTATAGCAAGCAAAATGTATTCCTTACTCATATTTCAAGCCTATCTCAGCTCAGCTGAGGCTCTATTCTGTGTGTTACTCACCTTGGGGTCTTAGCTCATGGAGCAAGTACCACCTGTAACACTGCTGGTTGCCATGGCAGAGGGAAGTATAGAGTTCTGGACAATCTCCCACAAGCAATTTCATGCTCCAGCCCAGCGGGGATAAACCTCACTTCAGTCTACAATTCATTGTGTACTATTCACAGGGGACCATCTACCACAGGGGAGCCAGGAAGCATAAATATCAGAAGCAGCAGCTACCATTTATTAAGGGCCAACTATGCTAAGCTTTAGGTGGTACTTTACCTACTTTGCATAATTTTATAATTTTAATACACACCGTAACTCTTGCAGGTAGATATTATTAAGATTCCATTTAGCTTACTAAATGAACCCTAGGCTCATAGAACTTAAGAAGCTTTCTAAAGCAAAAAAAAAAAGCTACTACAGTCTTTCAATGACCATCCTCCTTTTCTCTGTGCCATACTGCTGATTTGCCCATGAAGTCTCATAGTTTTTAACTCTTCATTTTAAAAACAATAACGAATTGCATGCTAGATGCATAGAGCCTTTTGGAGTTGACTTTGCAATTTTATAACAAAATGTCTATGCATCAAATTAATGACATAGAGCTAAGAGATAGTTTTAATCACTATTTACAGAAAAGGAAAAGCAGTCTTAACACTTGTACATACAAAGTAGATATTCTTTGTATTTATTACAACACAAAAATGAACATCAAATAGATTACAGAGCAACAGGGAATAGGATGAATTGATATGATATTTATACAATGTCAACAGCCCAGCCTATAGGAAAAAAGGAGAGCAAGAACATTTTGCATAAAGTATTCAATAGAAAAGAGAAATATGATATTCCGCCCTCCGAATTCCCCTTTTGCTTCTTTTCTTTGCTTGGATAGTTCTCCTGGCCTGACTGTTAACCTCAGAAAATAGTCCCATCTGGTCCCAACTGCTGAAGTGCTAGAGACCTCTGTTGAGCAGCATCTTCAAAATTGCCAAGTGTTCTAACTCCTTGATATTGGAAAACAGTAGACTGGAAAATTACAGGAGATTGGTTTCCATAGAACCTTGTTTACAACTGTAGCTTGTAACTAGACAGCTCCAACTCATTCTATGGCAAGTGGTTTCTCTGAAAAAATCACTAGATCAGAAAAAAAGCAATCTGTGCAGCAAAAATTTAAATGCTATTTATTTCTTCCTAAATTGCTGCATTTTACAGAGACAATCAGCCTTAGTACCACTGTAAGGGCCTAAAATATTTTCCATATTTAATATAAATATTACAGGCAGAGGAAATTATTTGAATGGTAATAAAATAACAAGGAATACCTCTTTTAAAAACTTAATAATCAGTTAGTGCTTTTATCATATCAAATGCATTAAACTGCTCTGAAATGAAGCCTTTTCATAATAAGGTACTAAATTAAATATCTGTTCCTTGTAGAATATGATTCTACTAAGCTAGATTAAAATCAAATCATGGACAAATCAATTTTACTTACAATAATCCCAGCCTACTGAGACTCCAGTCTAATAATCACAATAAATGTTTCTTCCACTAACATTATTTTTTCCAGGTTTAGACTTTCTCAGAACATATATTTTGTTGAACTTGTACACCTTTTTAATGTATTTCATTAAAGTGCTATAAAGAGAAACAAATGGCACGTATTTCAACAATCCCTTAGTATTCAAAGGAAAAAATATGTGTATGTGTGTATGTGTATGTATATACCCATATGAAGATATAGATTATAGATGAATATAGATAGATGTTGATATCTATATCTCTAGAAATGGAATCTGAATGAATTTAAGGGATTACTTGATTTAAGAGAGAATGCTAAATATTTAAGCTGTCTTGGTGGAATTATGCTGACATTGGATCTTGGGATTACTTCTCACATAAAACTCAGAGGATTTGGTATCTTGTCAGAAAACTAGAGTGAAGCATGCTTACATGATGTTAATCATGCATTCAATCATTCTTTTATTACAAGCCTACTAAATGGTGACAGATGAAAATGAAAAGAAACACAGCAAGTGCTCTCCCCCCACACCCGCCACAGCTAAGCTTTTTTTAAAGAGCACACTCTAAGAGTTTAGATTTGTTCACTTGCCAATAAAAAAAGTTGTTTTATTAGTCTCATTTTAAAAGAATACATGAGAACAAGTACTTATCTTTCACTTAAATGTATAATTATTCTTTCACAATTTTTTGGTCTAAAATTATATTCTAGTTTCGTATTAATTAAACTTCAACTCCAATAAAACTCAATGAAATGTAATTGAATTTGAAATTTGATTAATCATATCATAATCAAACATGTTAGGAACCTATGAAGGCTGAAAATTCCACTAAGTACCTCGAAATGATAGGGTTTATAAGAGGATACTCATACAGCTTTGGTCAGTTTTAATTTTGAATTTCAAAAATTCCACTGGAAAGTATTGCCTACTATCACTACTTCTTTAGAAATGAGGAAACTATCAATCAAATTGTTGCGTAGATAGTTAGGACCTCTGGCTTTTCTTGAGACAAGAGTTTCCTATTTAGGTACTGATTCGAGGAATTGCTCCACCTGGGAAGAAGGTGGCACCATTTTGGTGCTGCCCCACCCTTAATCCCATCCGGAGCAACTGCCACACCTGGGAAGGGAGGGAATGCTTTCTCAAACACCTGGGGAGGGAGGACATGCTTTCTCAATCTAGGAATCCCCCCCCCAGGCATAATAAGATTTAGAAAGTGACCTAAAGTAACCTAAGAGTCATTAACATGCTGATAGCTTGAATCTGCAGATGGAATTTTGAGGACACCTGTTGATCATTTGATAACATCCTACACCTCCCAAAAACCCGCCTCCAGACTGGGCTAATGAAAGGAAACAATCCAAGAAGTCGGTAGTAAGTGAGTTCATCAGTGAGTGAGTTGCTCTGTCTCACTCCACTCTTGGAGACAGACCCATTTTATTCTACAGTAAACAGCTGCTCTTGTGAAACTGCTCCCTGTTTGAGGTTACTCCATCATGCTGGTGATTTTTCCAGGAAAGGAGTTAGAGGGCTGGGATAATAGTCTGGACTTGATACTTTGGTATGTCTGATCATTCTTCTGCCAACAGCACACCAAGAACCAAGGGCAGACTCCCACCCTGACATCTTTGGTCCCAAAACCCAGGATTCTGACAAAATAATTGACATGAAAATTATAAAGTCTCATGTTTGGTAGGGACAGAGCAGGTTTTATTGCAAGTCTAATACTCTTTTACTTAATATAAAAAATAAGAATTTTGCTTTTGTCACTCCTTTGGTGGTACTTTTATTTTATACTTAAAAAAAATTAAGACTATGCTTAAGAGGCATACATTAATTAGAATATTTAGCCATCAAGGTGGAAAATAAAAATCAGTACATGTTTTAAAGAATCAAAATTGAAAGAAATCATGGTTTGAAAAAAGAGATGGTATCCTATGCTGTTGGTAAAAGTAGAAGCTGACACCAACTTTCTGGAGAATACGTTTAAGACTCACATGTTATAATATGTGTTTTCTTTCACTAACCACTCCTGCCTTAAGTAATTTAGTTTTAAAAAAATATTATAAACTGGGTTAAGGTTGTTCCTCACGCCATTTTTAAAATGGAAAAATATATTTATGCATGTTTAGTCTATCAACTGAGTGGAATACTTAACAATCACTAAAAAGCAGGCCATAAATTCGGGTTAGTCAGTTTTAAAACCTAAACAGAACGAGTGCTTCAAAGTAAACCACATATGAAAAAGCTTTCTTTTTTGTTGTTTTGCTTTTTTGCTATGTTTTATATAATTTGAATAAATGCTTAAAAATCTTAAGTGATGTCTTTTATACAGAAAAATCATTTTTATTATATTATTTTTAAATTATAGGGATTTTATCAGCTTTTTCTTGCTAAAGAAATAAACATAGTTAACAAAATAAAATAAGCTGCTTTTTATTCATCCACATTAATACACATCTAGTAATTTTGTCCCTACTATAATGAATTTCAATATGTCCAATTTGGCTATAATTGTTGCCATACAACATTTCCCTAATCACGTTATAAGAATATGACACTTACAATGTCCCTTCAATGTTGTATTCAGAGCAGATATAACGTATCCATATTAAACTCATGAATCTATATCCACAATAGCATTATTGTCTATTAGTGGTGTTGAATTCTGCTTCTGAAAGTGATAAATGGCTAAGGCGTGGAAAACACCTAGGGCTGTCATGTCTGCCAGCATTATTTGCTGCTTTTCTTGTTGTTGTTTTTTTTTTTTTTTTGGCCAAGGAGTCCAGATGAAATCTTTTCATTACTATTTCTGGCCATCTTACTTTATATTCTTCAACTTAATTGTGGGAAAAGATGGTTGTGTTAGTGATCAAAGAAATACTATTAGTAAATTAAGTTCTATACCAGAACTGCCCAATATAAATACGTAAGCCACATATATAATTTTAAATATCTAACTAGTCATCATTTAAAAGAGAAAAGACATAGGTGAAATGAATTTTAATAATATAGTTAATTTTACCCCATATATCCAAACTAGCATCACTTTGTCATGTAATAAATATAAGATATTATTGAGATATTTCTCCTTTTTGTGTACTGTTTTCCAAATCACTTGAATAGCCAAATTTCAAATGCTCGTTTGCCTCCTGTGGTGCATAGCTACCCTATTGGATGGTACATTCTTCACTAATGTGAAAAATCATCCCTCTTCTCAAAGTAGCCACCCTGTAGCCATGTAATTTTTTTTCTTTTAACCTTTTTTTTATAGAAAAGAAAGAGTGTTAAAGAATAAAACAAAGATAACCAAAGCTAATAAAACAAAAATCTGAGTATATTGATGTCTTAGGCAAGAGAATACCTGGCAGTAGAGAAGTGTTCTGTGTAGGTCACTGATTTAGGGAAAGAATTTTGGGATTTTAAGTGCTGGTCATGGGGGAGGAAAGGGCAGTTTCAACCAAGTTATACTTGAAGATTAAAGATTGAAAACTACCTCTGCAGATAGGATCAGGTGCATGTAAGTCTGTGTATGATTTAAGTTCAATGGTCCCTTGGTCAGAAGAGCCTTCATTTAGGCCCAAGAAAGATTTGACATTTCTCAAGTCACTCAAAGTTCGTGGTTCTTTATGATTTCATTTGGTTAGAACCAGTTGTCATGATAGTACTTAGTTTTGATAACTCCTAGCCAAATCCCTTCCTACATAGCACATTTTTATTGTACAATAGAAATAGCACTGTAAAACAAGCATAACAAGGACAAAACGATGTTAAATGCTTTCCAATTTTACAGAGCACAATCACAAGCGGTAGTATTAATAAGATCAATATATGTTTAACAAATACTAACTCACTTAAATTTTCTTTTAAAATATCTTTCAATTGTTAGGTAAGAGGCGTTTCTAAAATATGGTTTATATGTAAAGCTTATTTATTAAAAGTTTATTTTTCCAAAAAGCAATTATCAATAAAAGTTAGCTTTTCATGCCACATGAAATATGCATTATGCTAAAAGCTGGATATAGAAAGATGCTGAAATGTGGTCTCTATCTGCTAGGAAGAGGAATAGGAGGAAAGAAAATGAATATTGTGTTTGGAAAATTAGGAACTATATATTTATTATATTTAATAATGCCTTTAAGAGTTGAATATTATAATCTATATTTTTCATATAAGGAAACTGAAATTCAGAAAAATGAAATAGTTTATCTCCATTTCAACAGGTAAATTGCATAGTCAACATTCACACAGGTGTGTTTGATTCCAACCCACAAACTCAAACTCATTTCTGAAAAGCCCATTGCTTGCAGTTTAGAATCATGCAGCAAAATATTGAAAGCAGAAAAAATAAAGGAAAAATAATCATCTTTCAAATATTTGCCAAAGTGACACATTTAACTCCTCAACAACCAAACATGCAAAAACAATGAATACAACTTCGAATCCTAAAATTATCCTGTAATGTGAAAATATGATAAAGAATAATCCTAACAAAATGTGTTTGTATGTTACTGTCATTCTGTCCAAATAATTAAATTCAAAATGGTAAGTCTCTGAATTAAGAAATGTTATCCTATTTCATTTAGAAAGATCTCTAAGCAAAATTTAGTTGCACACAAAATTTCTTTCCTGAAAATTTTTAAAACTTTCCTGACATTGTAAAGTTGGGAATACTTTTATAGTAACACTCATATAAAAATGAACATGAAATACAACCACTTGCTTCACATTTAAGGCTCACTTTTTCAGGCATAAAATAAAATGTATTTAACTTACAATGATATTAGTAATCATTTTCTAATGAATTTCTAGAATGGCTAATAATATGCTTTTTCCAAAAAAAAAAAAAAAGAAATTTTTTAAGGAAGGAAAAGAACATCATAAATGATAGCAGTATTTTCCTTCATCCTCCAAATTCCTGTGAAACCCCAAATAAACAGAGGTGAGTCTAGCAAATATAGGATTGGCCCTTATTTTCTGCCTTGGTGTTAAGTGGTGGAGAAAATAACATCCAAAAGAAAATAAATTTGAAATACTATTCAGCTTTGCGATTCTTTTTCAAATTATTTTCAAATATTTTTAAATGAATGCTCTACTAATTTGAAACAAAACAAAACAAAAACAACAACAACAACAAAATCCTCCAAACCTGTTTAAAACGGCTCGAGATACCTTTTTAAAGAGAGAAAATCACTGCCAAGCACACTGCCAATTCCTTATTTTATTGTTCCCTGCTTTGGGACCTCAATAGCCTTTATCATGAACCTCCCCTTCTTAAGCAATGGTTAATGACTTTGGAGGTTGTTTGGGGTTTTTGTTTGTTGTTTGTTTCTGCTGAGTCACTAAATTTTGCATCTTTGTTTCCAGGTGCCTCTCAGCATAAAAGTTAAAAGTGCAATTCAGGAAGCATTGGGTTTCTGTGTCGAGAGGAGGGAACCATTTCCCTAGGAGAAGCTCTGGCACTTGGCTTGTCCTTCCTCCCCGGGAAGGAAGCTTCCAAGGAGCGAAGGGATCAAATCCTCTTTGCCTGGAGAAGCAGCCCAGGGCTCTAGCTGACAATTCGAACTGGCTGTTAAACGCGGAGCGTTCTAGGCGCCTGGCTGGCTCAGCCCGATGCAGAAGTCTCCCCCTTCTCTAAATACCCAAATCCCTACAGAACCAGCTTGGAGTTACTTTCCCTTCAAGGAGACCGAAATAATTGTGATTTGTGGCGCTCTCAGTTTGCGGCGGTATTTTCCTGTTGTGTTAAATGCCTCTTACTAAGTAATAGACGTGATTGATGTGGACGACCAAGGGGTGTGTGGTGGATTCGGTGATTAATCAGTGAATTCCCATCCGCTGGCATCTCTCACTGCCCCTCTTGCGTGATGTAAGATCAGACGTACCCTGCATTGGAAAGTCAAGACACACGAGCGGCTCGCTCGCGCTCACACACGCTCTCTCCTCTCTCTCCCGCACGCGCGCATCCCTGAACCTTCCACATCCTGCTCCAGGCAGGAGAAGGCGCACTGGCTGGACTCATTGAGCTGAAGAATTTCCAGTGACATTTGTAAACGACGCTGCTCCATTCCGGGCTCCGAGCCGCCGCCGCCGCCGCCGGGCCGAGGGTGCCGCCAAGCAGTCTCCAGCGCAGGCTTCCTTACCGGGCGACCACAATGTCCGAGTTTCTCCTCGCCTTACTCACTCTCTCGGGATTATTGCCGATCGCCAAGGTGCTGACCGTGGGAGCCGACCGAGGTAAGGAGAACCCCCCCCCCCATTTCCTCCCCTCTGTTCCTCGGCTTTCCTGCTGGGCGATGCTTGCAGATAAGTGTGTGTGAAACTTAAGTCCTTGCATCTCCGCTCCCCGGACCGGTTGGCCACCGTGCGTGGCCTCTTGGGGGATGAGAGGTGCGGTGGGGGATTTCTGAACCGGGTGCCAGAGTCCTTGGCACCCCCACAGCTTTTTCCTTTGGTCCTTTATCGGTCCTGATTTGGTCCCCTCCGGGAGCGTTTGGACCTGACTGCGCGCTTCTGCCCGCGCATCCTAAGCGCTGCAGATGTTGGGATCAGAATTCGCATTTCCAAGAGACTTCCCTCCGCCTTGGCTCAGCTGCGAGCTTTTGCGGGCTCCGGGTTTTCCGCGCTAAGCGTGTCCGCCCTCAACTTAGCTCCCAGGTTAACTTCCTTACCTGCTGCATTCAGGGTCTCTGGAGAGGAGAAAGCGCCCACTCAGGCCCCTTTCGTTTCTGTAGCCCTTTCCCGGAGCGGACTCGGGCGAGATTCCTGTCCTCAGCAAAAGAGGCTTTTAGGGCGCTTCTGGGTGCACGCACCTGCTTGAACTTGACTTTTTTGACTCAGAAGGTCTGTGACACAACCCCATGGTACCTTGAGGGGCTAACCCACGACTGGAGGGTCTTGCTCCAGCCTGGCGCTTTGTTTTTACTTTTTCTCCAAGTAGCTGATGAATGGTATAAGTTTGGAGGGGTTTGGGTGTGGGGAGCAGAAGAGAGAGGAGGTGAGAATTAAAATAAACCGGGATTCTATAAACTTTTCATCTGGAAAACCAGGAATCCCTGTGCAAGTTTAATAACCCTTGATGACAGATGCGCTCATGAAAGGGGTGGGGGGAAGAGTAGATGAATATTTGGTTTGCTGGCACTGGATTTGGAAGGGTTAAGTGCTTCAGATCTAGTTTTTTTAAAATCATAAAATAAGCTCCTATTGACTGGTATAGTTGAGCCTTTTAGTTTAAATAGGAAAAAAGAGAAGAAAGAGAAAAAAAAGAAAAGATACCCAGATCCCAATACCAAACAAATAGGCAAAATGTTGCATTGGGAGATTTAGTGACTGTGTTTGTATGCAGTGAATTATGAATTGACCAGAAATTATTGCTTCATTATAAGAAAGAACAAGGAAATGAATTGCAGTGTTTCTACTCAACCTGCTGTTGGCAACCAGATTCTAGTCTGCATAGCCTACCCACACATGTCATTTCCTTTACCAATAGTGGAACTAATATGAGTTCCTTTAGAAAATCTAACATTTAGTGGTGATAATCTTTTAAATGGATCATTGCCACCTAACTATATAGCTTCTGAACTTGCTTAACTTTCCTTGAAGTTGGTGTGGAATAGTTGAAAACTATACTGATGAAATGGAAGCATATAGCTCTCCTTGAAAAGATGATGTTCTCTGATCTGGAACAATCAGCTCTCAACCTTTCTTTGGAAGAATGTTTGAAGTTGTACCAGAACAGATGAACAGAATGAAGCTTTTCAGCCCAGCGTGCCAGCAAAATACAATGGCACTGGCAGACTACTGCTATTGGACTACTTCTGATTGAGCCCTGTATCCCCAGAAATTTGACCTCATCTAGAGCTAAGTCCTCAGTGCTTTTGTGTGTGTTTATGGGGATACGACTCTTGCTATTATGATTGGAATAAATAGTTAACAAGGATTTTATATATAATGTTTTAAAATGTACAGACCCCCAACTTTCTTCTGAGATAAAAAATTGAATAACTAAGAGGATTGCATTTGGTGCCAATTTAGTTCCACGAGAGAGAGGAACGTCTAAGATATAAACAGAATACATTGAAAATGATTGTTAGTTGCTCCTAAAATGAAATCGTGTGGTATCGTATCACCATGTCCACACAAGTACTGTATAAGATAGCACAAGTAAAAATAGTTGCAGATCAACTCTTTATCACTATTATATGTATTTGACATAACTTGCAGAGCTGTTTGAAAAGAGCTAAAATTGTCACAGCTAGCTCTCAAAAGTGAAAAGGGTGGGCCCCGTTTAGAAAAAGGAAAAAATAAAAAGAGAAATCTCGTCAAAAGTTAAAAAAGAAAGTGCTGCTGCATTATGACAAACTTCCCTCACTGAAATGCTGAAACAGAAGATACGGGAATACAAACTCAAGAAAGAGGTTAATGAGATGTAACTTTCTGCACAGGCTATGTCAATTGTCCTCAAAGAATAGAACAGGTATGTGAGTTACACAGGTGTGCTTTGTAGTAACAAAAAATGAGAAATCTCTTTAGACTCCCCAGCTACTTACTAGGTAATGGGTAGCTTCTTAAATTGTATGGACTAGGTAAGAAATGTTTGTCTTACCTTCTTCCTGTGTTGCTCTGCCCTCTGTGATTTTGTGAGTATAAGCTCAAATATTTTATTCAATAGAAAAAATACTTGAAAGCAACTTGTCAATCTGTACACATCCACTTGTCTTTTAATTCTATATTATTTATTTTCTCAGTTTATATTGATTTTATACAGCACTAAACTAATGTACATGTCAGTTCTTATTAGATTCTTCATATCTTAAAAAGGAAACATTTTTGTAGCTCTTAACAGCCAAAAGTGGAGGATAAATTAGATTCACTTAGAATCAACCAATTTGTCATATAACAATGTCAAATCATATCAAAGTATTGCTTGATAAGGATTAAGACTTAAAAGGAAGTATATTTTAAATTGTCAAATTTTCTGAAAAGAAAAGGGATTGAGAGACCTAAAGCTAGTCTCTTTTAAATTCTTGAGTCTGATAAGACGTGGAGATGTATTTCCAAATAATTAAAGTTCATGCTGTTATAGTCATTTTAATGTGCCTGTATTGAAAACCATGGCAAATCACGTGTATGTCAAAATTTTAATCTTCGTCCCCTCAAAGAATAATGAACTGCAATTCATGTCTCTTTATATTCCACAAATATCATTAAAGTTTTGTTTTGAAGAGGTCTCTAAATCTTTGAGTATATTCATTCTCTCTCTCTCTCTCTCTCTCCCACTCCCCTAAATCTCAAATCGAAAATGGGTAAGAAGGAAAGGAAACAATGAAGAAATAAAGAAAAAACTGAAGTGTGCTAAAACAATAAAAAAGAATGTAAATAGCAGAAAACAGAATTAGGAAGAGAAAAGAGTGGAGAGAAAGTCAAAGGTAAATTTAGGAAAAGGCTGAATCCAAATCAGTATTTTTTGAAGAAGGGATTAATGTATCTTTAGACAAAATAATACTTTCTTAAAATGAATATTTTTTCTCTCATTTCAAAATAAATATTGTGTGAAAATATTTACAGTACAAAAATAAGTTAAGGAAACTTGCATCAGTGTGAGTCTGGATTATAATTAAACTTCTAAGAATGGAGAGATACATGAGAATATTGCAGAAAACCTAAGTATTAAGTATCCTGGAATTATAAAGATGGAAGAGATTTTTTAAAACTTTAAGTGAATATGAAGGAAATCATAGAAAGGGTGATGAATGAGTGATATTGTTAATGTATTCTTAGGAATGAGATGATGCTTTCTGAATGCTACTTGTCATTCAGGGTGGAGATGTGCAGAGATTTTTAGTTTGCAAATGTATTGGATCCAGGACTTTAGTTTCTTGCCAGTTGCCTTGTCAATTTCTTTTTGGAGCCTAGGGCATACCATAAAGATAAGCTCTGTTTAAAGTTACCTGAACTGAACTCGACCTGGTCATCTATGAGGATTACAATTTTGAGGGATCTCTAAATCTTCTCTCCAATCTCTATGTTAATATGGTCCAGTTTTTTATGTTTCTGATGTTAATTTTTATATCTTAACATGAAATGTACAACACCCCCTTTCTTCAACTCCTTCCTGGTTACTGGGATTCTGTTTCGTAAAAAGTACAAATCAAACATACTGATAGATTTTTCTACCTTCTGTGGCTGTCTGTCAAAACAATTCTTGTACAAAGGAAACACTTGTCTTCATTCTAGATAGATGCATTCAAAGGAAGTAGAATTAATACTAAAAGTTAAACATGCCTGTGCTAACATGATGTCATTAGTCAAACCAAGTTAGTAGTAAGTGTAACCCACTTATACAATTCTCACTCTCTCTCTACATATATATATATGCAGACACATATATATCTTCTTTAAAATGTCAGTCTTGGCACAAACACTTATAATAATACCACTGTGGCCTGAAAATTGGAGGTGATTATTATTAATGAAACTTTTATTTTTAAAACTCTAGATAAAATGTATCTATTTTTGTGATTATTGCCTTCTTGAAAAACAAAAAAGTGAAATGAAAAATTTTTGAGTTATGTTTCAACTCACAGCATGCAATATTCTAATAAGTTTCCATGTAACAAATATTTTGTTGTAACAGAATCTGTGTGGAGGAAATAAATGTCCAAATGCATTTGCCTTTGAAATGCTTAAAATTATGATATACCCGCTTATAATTTGAAACAATATGTTTAGTAGCTGGAATGCTAAAGAAAATAAAGCAAGAGTTGACTATTCTTATAAGAGTTAACCAGAATATATGCTTGGACACACTGTCAACAGAAAATAGTCATGTTTACTTTAGGTGGTTTAAAACTTGTTAAATTTACTAAAGAAATCTTCCCTCTCATATTTAATCTAAGAATAATGACAAAAAAACTATCTTGATGCACAAAGAGAGAAAATAAGGAGGTTTTTGGTTTCATTTTGGGGTGGGAAGCAGGGAGGCAAAATTAATCTAACCACCCAAAAAGAAAAATGTCAAGTGACATTTTTTATTCTCTTCCATGGAGTTGCTACACATTTTCATATGGATTGCTATTTCCAAATTTAACCTACATAACAAGGGATTTACCAGAGGTATAGTAATGAAATTGCAACATAGTAATCACAAATCTAACAGTCTATAGGCCTTGGGAATATTCTCCAGTTGTTGTATTTTAGAAGGAGATATTTAAGACATATTAGTTTCTCGAAAAAAAATTTATTATTTAAACACTAAATAATCCATGAATGAAAATATCCCCCAAATTAATTTGAGTCTTTAAAAGTTAATATTTGGACTAATTCCCCAGTGTGTGTCCCATTGGCACATTATAGAGTGTATTTACCTTACCTGATTTTGAAAAGTCTCATGCTTGCAATAATATCGAATCACTGTTCTGGCTCTTCTGTGCTCTCTCATTTGAATAACATGTCACTTTCACCAAGTAGATCCGAACCTTCTATTTTAGAGAAAGGCGAGTGAAGGCTTCAGAAGATTCTGCCATACATCAGAACAAGTGAGCTTAGACCTTCACAATGTATATGTTTTTTTCTATTAGAAGTTTTTCTTCCATAAATTGCTTTCACGATTTTAGATCTATATTTTTTCTTCATAAATGATTTGGTAGCCTCCCTTTTCCCCCTGGCGTAACTACAAGGCCAATTTAGAAAATATTTATTATTTATTGCTCTGTTCTGAATTCAGTGGTAAGAAATATAGTCTCTCTCCCTCCATCCCTCCCTCCCTCTCTCTCCCTTTCTCTTTCTCGACATCCTAATGATTTAGGCTATCTCTGTACAAACCCAATTATTTTGACTGAGCTTCCTAACTAAACTAATTGGTGAAACTGACTAGAAACTAAATGGAAATCAAAACTATTAAATAGTAACTATAGGTCCTGTAAAATAGTAAAATTGGTCTTGCAGAAAAAGCCTAAAGTTGAATTTTATGAAAAACAGCAACAACAACATATTTCCCTGAAAGACTTATACAGCATATTTTCCTTCTACATTTGTAGAGCAAATCCTACGTGCCTTTTTCACTGTGCCTATTATATTAGGCCAATGAAACATGCTTGTAGTAATTCCATATTTACATCATGGGATAGCATAAGAGTTTAAAACAGTATTAGAATATGAATAAATATATACTCTGAATTCATTTGTGCTCAAAGAAAGATTACTTTATTGAAAGTTACTGAAATTTTATTATCTTTCTTTATTGGCTTTACTCTTTAACAGAATTTATTTTTCTCCATTTTGTAAAACATTTAAAAAAATTGAAATACATTCTGAAGTGTGGTTTCAAAGTCAAGATTTTCTCTCAGTAAAGGATAGATAATGGAAATCATTGAAGTAATAAAATGGACAATAGGATTAAATGTGCTTTTAAGTATGACTATCAGAACCTTCTCATGCAGTCACATTAACTTAGTTTTAATCTGCAATTAGGTGTCCAATTATGGTTTTAAAATGCAATGGCATGATTAAATAAATGGGTGCACCCATTTGTTGCTCTTATTTCCTGTTATTTCAAATTTGTAAATATCATTAGTGGAAAGGGGTAATGCTCAGGTTGGAAATATTTGAGTTACTTCTATTGTTCAGTAACTCTGCCAATCTTAGTCATTAAAAAGCGATATAGTATCAACATTTGGGATTTCTTCTCAAATATCCCCAAATAGTTGTGAATATGCACACACTTTTCAAAGGTGTCTTTTTACTTATAGGAAAAAAAAGAAAAGTAATTTCCATTAATGCATTTTTACAATCGAGTCATTTGTTTAATCATATTTTTCTCAGATATCAGCTTGACTATAGTTATGTGTATAAGAAACTTTCCATTTGTTATACACATAATATTATAGCTAGGTCCTCTATAGAAGTTGAGAAAATACCTTTTCATAAGCTATTTCTTCTAACTTTAAGTAAAAGGAAAAAAAACTTCTTGAAGAAGATAGAACGCGTTGCCTTGTTAAGATACTTGGGTTACATTTTATCTCACAATGCATTCTTATTAACAGTCAGACATCTCTTCCTCAGTTGCATGCACTTCATTGTCCTGACTGGCTTAGCCTTCAGACCAAAGACACGTATTGTTGAAACATGACCTCATTTTAGTCGAAAGAATATGTTTCTTCTTTAGGTAAGATCAAGGTACCACATATCATCCCTTGTTTTATTCTTGCAATCAATAGGACATTCCTTCCTAACTTCTCCACATTACATTGACATCCTTCAAGACCTCCAAGACTGCTTAACTTTAGAAATACCAAATACATAATTCCTTAAGAATTTTTCTACCGCTGAGTTTTTCTTTAATGACAATTTGTCATCTTAGCCCTTTCTTCTTAAAATGAGAAAAGAGAACTAAAAATGAGATTGGGGAGAAATGAGACTTAGTTGTGGTTCCTTTGAGTGTTCCTGGGGTATTTTAAGATATTTGCAAAAAGAAAAACTATAGGTTCAATGCCAGTAACAGAATGTATTTAAAATGATTGTTTTCTTTAGAAATTAGGATTTATAAGGAGAAGAAGGAAAATGGTGCTACAAAAGAGAACTTTGACAGTAAAAAATTACTGAAGTTTCCACCCACACAGATCAGTAACTGAGCCATTAGGGATCTCAAACTTTTGCTAAAGTATAAGGTATAGAGATTTTGAAATGATTGGGTTTTCAGATTATTTAAGACATTGTGTGCATTTCCAAAGTTTTTATAGTGTATTTTATTGGTACAAAATATTAAAATAACAAGTGAACTTTATTAAAATATCCCACTTTCTTCAATTCTGTTAATGTTAAAGGCATTTTCTTCTGAGTAAGCTCTGAAAATACAGGGATAATGATGCCAGATCATGGGTGAGATTCTAGCCTCGTCAAATGAAAGTGTTACAGATTGTGCCCAGTGAGAAGCCATATTTTGGAGATTTTCATTAAAAAAATTATTAAGTTTTGTGGGTGGAATTACTTAATTCAGGCACTCTTGCTAAACCCTTGTATTGTCATAATTGTAACACAAAGGCTAGCAGCTCACAGGTACCATGTTGACAACCTGTAATACAATGCATACTAACCTTTGCTTGGGGAAAAGTCTGATGACTTTATCCAACATGATCAACATTTAAAAATAAGTAGAAATTAGAACTTAAACCTTCTCCTTTGTCCATTTGTTGGATTACACACTATTCTGTAGATATAGAATAGGATGCTTTCTTCCTAATTTTCAGTTGCTAATAATCTTGTCAAAAATTACAAATCAATCCTGACAGTGAAAGAACCAAAATCTTAGCACATTTTCAACTCCCCTTTCTGGTCACATTGCTGGAGAACACAAGGTAATGAAGGGCATGAGGGCTTTATCTTGTGTGTGTTTTACTCTGAGTGCCCATGAAAACACCACCTGGGTTTTACAGAAAACTGCTCCAACCCACTCTGAAAAGAGAAACATAGCAGTGCCCCGACACCTTCCATGAGTACATGGAAGAGAATGAGGAATCACATTGAATCATGTATTGCATTACATAAATACCCATTATTTTATTAATTATTCCATTAACTTAATGTAATAGAAAGAAATTTCTTACATTTTCAGGATGCCTTCATTCTGGTTTTTTAGCTTTTTTTTTTCCGTGCTGAAATTATATGATCCCTGAAGCAACCCATGTGGTTGGCAGAACTTTATTTATTTATTCACTCAGTCAACAAAGTTGAGCAAATCGATGGTAAGCACTGTTCTTTCTAGATGTTGAGAATGAAGCAAGTGAGCAGTGTGACTGGGCTGATGGGCGTTTAGTGTGGGAGGAGACAGAACAAGTAAACAAATAACATTTTTGTTAAGAGGAAAGAAAAACACTGTGATGTGATTAGGAGTAATGCTTTGGGAAGTGGTGTTATAATCAGAGAAGGCCTTTTTGAGAGAGTGACATACTTGCTGAGATTAGGAGATGAGAGGGAACAAGCTGTGAGGAGTCCTGAGGGAGGAGCTTTCTATGCAAACCTTTGAGAGGAAGTCACGAACTTGATATTTTAGAGAGAGAGAAAAAAAGAAGGTCATTGTGTCTGAAGTGAACTGCATGTGTTCAGGAGAGAGGGGCAGTGGGTTCTGATTACAATGAGTAACAGCTGGCTTTCTAATCAGAGATGGCATGATACGCCTAAACTCGCTGTTAAATAAAGAAGGACAAGAGGGGGAACGGTGAATCCAGTTAAGGGGTTGTCATAATTGTCCTGGAGAAGATGGTGGTGGCTTGAATGAGGAGGTAGCAGTGGAGATGAGGACAAAGTGGAGCAGAGATTCGCGTCGTTAATTTAGGAAGATGTTCTGTAAGAATGAATGCAGCATCATTCCATATATTAGGAGGATAGGGATGACATAAAGCCTCAAAATATAATTCTTTGGTGGTAAGGGTTACCATTCTAAACAGAGAAAAGTCTGTTTCAGGTTATTTAAACTCCATCTTGCAGCATCTGTTATTGCTACATGGTTCACAATATACGGCAACATGATAGTCATGTATGGACCCTGCGATATTGTTGCCTTCTTATCACATTCTAGCTTGTATTTCAGAACTATTAATACCACTTTCTCTAGTACCCCATGTTTACCCATATCATGTCTGTAACATGGAATTAATAGACTTTGACTCATGGTGTCCTTTAGGGGTTTAGTTAAGATAATACGCGTAGCAACATCGGGAGCACTGGTAAGTGTGGTGAGGGTAAATGTGGCACTGAGTTACATTCTAAGCATTGGTAATGTGGCTATTATTTAGCAAAGTTCCCGCCTATGAATGTTCAATTAGGGTAAAGGACAGAAATTGTATGAAAGCTATAATTGGCTGTACTGCTCTCTGGAAATTCCAAGAAAGCTGTAGAAAGGAATGGGGATGTGACAGTAAGTGGTAGAAAATTTACCAGGTCAGGAGAAGCTACCCAGTAAGAGTTTATGACCCATTAGGTATTGTCTTTTGGGCAATAGGGGCCCTTGGATTATTCTTCTGTGTTTATCCACACATTCATTGAATAAATGTACTAGCACCCAATGTGTATCAGTCTCAGCGAGGTTTGTAGACTTGGAGGCAGAAACCACTAAACTAAAACCAGAACAAGCAATAAAAACACTAGTTTAGCAATTGTACAGCTTTAGATTTTTAAGGAAAGCTTGCTTGTAGCTACAAAACAAACACTTTTGACTCCATTCATTCAGTTTTTGTTGGAGCTAGAAAGGAAAGAGAGAATGAGAGAAGGAAAAAGAGAAAGGAGAAATGTCTTATACAACTTATGAAAAAAGGAAAAGTATCAGAGCCTAGAGGCTCTGTGAGAAAGAAGAAAGGAATACAGTGTTTCGGGAAATACTGTTAATAATAAGTTGATTGAATTACTCGAGGTCCCTAAGGTTCTTGAAGATTGTTTTGGGATTCAGTTCCTGTGATTTTTTTCATTACACTTTTTTTCTTTTAGCGCTTTCTCTCCCATTCTCTTGAGCATCTCTTTTATCTCTTGATAAAAAGTCAAGAGTTTAGTTTTAAAACTTGATATTCAAATCTGCATTGCAGAGTACCAACTTAGCCCCCCAAATATTTCACTCAATTTCTTTTTAGGTAATATAGACCATCTAAATAGAGTGCCAAAAAGGCAACTTGGAGTAATCAATCCTTTTACATGCTATTTAATTTATATTGCTGAACCTGCAGCATTATGGGAGAAATATTTTACCTCATCTAGAGAAATTGCCTTGGAAATGCTATATGTCCATTACAAGTAATGTATAAGAAGATAACCTGCTTTCTTAGATTTCAAACATGGTATGTCTTTAAATTTAATGGAATACATACTAAACAGACGTTAGGTTAAAATGATAAGAAATCCAAAGCTCAGGCCTCTAAAATTTTAGAAATGCCTAAATAAAATATTGAAGCAAAAGATCTCAACCAATTTATTTGTAGTGTAAAGAGCTTACATATGGGTTTAGTAGATATTTGCTAGATGCATGTTCCGAAATCTAATTTGTGTGTCACTTTAAGTTCATTTTTCATTCATGTTGCCAAAACCCTCTTTGATGATTTGGCTCAAAATTTCAGTACTAAAATCAACATTATGCCTCGAAATAAGTTAAATACAAAACACTCACCAAAATTTTATTAAATTTTACAGTGACTGAACCAAGCGAAATTTGAGGCTGGGAGATTTTGCATTAATATTTAATTTGGGCCTCCCTGTAAATTTGTTTGCTGTTTACTTTAACGGAGGGGTGCCAAAAAGTTTGGAAATAAATTAACCTGAGTAAATAAAAACAGCAGGAAGAGGAAGGGTTACTTGTGCATTTGTGAGCACGAGGTATGATTTATGCTCCCTGACTGGAACTCTGCTCACATTACACGAAGGGCTTTTTTTTTTTTCTTTCATAAGGAAAGTACTATGGGAAAGGATTCAAAATGAGTAGAAGGGGGTTATTTATATTTCAAATAAAGCAAAAAATAATTACTGACTACACACTCATCATAAAAGGCATTTGGGCAGGAAATGTTGTGATCCCTTGGAACAAAGCTTAAACCTGCTGGAAAGGACCAGTGAAAATAAACAAAGCTTATGTGCAGATAATGGTTAATCCAGTGAGACACCTGAACAATCTAGCAATAGCAAGAAAATCACTTAAGTCAAAAGTAAACTTTCAGAGATTGAAGCTACCTAAGTTCACCAAGATTTAGAGATGAATGCCAAAGAGGATTAGCAAAACTCTTCCCTGCAAAATACAGCAGTAATGGCTCCATCACCTCATTGCAACCCATGCCTGAGAATCACTATGTCAGAATTGTGTGCGATCTATAATAATAGTAACACTCTTTTAAAAAGTAAGAAATCACATAAAGGAACCCAAGTAGCAACCCTGCCCTTTTCCCTCCCTTCAGCAGGCAGGAGAAAATGATTGGCAGCGTTTTTTCTGTAGTTTCCCAGAGGGCAATGAGGTTGGCTATGGCTTCTGAGATTCCTAGACTTAAAAGAAAAGGCTGCTTAAATTTCTTTGCTCATCATGTTAAGTAATGGCACTCAGGCTGACCTTTACGAATGAAAAGGCCAGGTATAGGGCAAGTTTTACAAACACAAAGCATATAGCACCCAGGCTGATCAGAAGGTGCTGTGGGTAATATGGAAATTGGAGAGCATTCACACTCTCCAAAGGGGCAGGTCCTATTCAACTTGAGCAGATTCTGGTCCCAGGTTTGCAGGCCTTTATATAATTCAAGAGAGGCTAGGAATCTGAATTTTTATGCAAAATCCCCTAAATTTTAAATATTCTATATCCAGATGAAACACAACACACACACACACAAAACAAACAAATAACATTGTGGAAGTAAAAAAGGCAACCTAATGGATTCATCACCCAAGGCTGACAGCCTGTGACCTGTGATGGAGCCCCTGAGTTGCAGCCATCAACAGAAGGTTGGACTGGGTGACAGTGAAAACACATTTTAACTAGTGCTTTGCAGGCAAAAGGTGGCCCTAGAGAGCCGAGTTTAGTGCCTAGAAATTCTAAGTGTGTTATTGCTGCAAGTATGGTTTGGAAAGAAGGATCCCAAAGATGAATCCTGCGTCTTTGCCTTCACAACTTCCTCCCCGCTGCTAGACGTAGAGCAGAATCAAGGGAGAGAAAGTCAGTGCAGAGAAAAATCTTAATGACCCGGCAGAGGGTTAATGATACTAGATCCAATTGTGACTTAGCATAGACACATGCCACTGAAAGTCATCTAAGAAATGAAACTCTCTTAGGAGTAGTGAGAAATGCTAAGTGGAGATTTCAGCCAGCCTCAGCACTCCGGGGGGTTCATGGAAAATACTCTATGTGATAACAGCCACATGGCTGAAACAACATTACTGTGCCACACACAGATCATTATAAAAATACGGAAGAAAAAAAAAGAAAAGACCAAAAATGAGCAGAAGAAAAATATAGTGAAGATGAGAGAAAGGTGATTCTGACAAGTAGATACATCCTCATGCTGAGGCACAGATAAGATCACATTTAGGTTTGTGTTTCATCTTCCCATGCCTTGGGAAAGCTGTGGCTTAACGAGGGCCAACTGAGTGCAGCCACACAGGCTTCAGATTTCATACCTACGTTTCGCGTAAGAATTAGTATATCCAAACTGTACCAGTCTTTTTTTTTTTGAAAGTGTTTTCTTTTTTACTTTTTATTTAGAAATCATTTTAGACTTAGAAGAAAATTTATGAAACTAATACAGACACTTTCTATACACCTTCACCCAATTCCCCTGATACTAACATGTTACATAAATGTAATATCAGAACAAAAATATATATTACAGTAGATATATTGAATAAACAGCAGACTTTATTCAGTTTTTACCAGTTTGCCTATTAATGACCTTCTTCCATCACAACATCCAATTTAGGATGTAGCACTCACTGCATTAAACTGTCACGTCTCCTTAGATTCCTCTACTCTGCGCCAGTCTGTCTGTCTTTCATGTACTTTCATGACCTGGGCTCATTTGAGGGGTACTCGTCAGTGCTCTAGTAGCATGTCCCACGATTTGGGTTTGACTTACATTTCCTCATGATTGAATGGAGATTATGCATTCTTGGCAAGGGTATCACACAGAGATGTGCCTTCCTCAGTGTGTTATGTTAGGAGATGAGTGCCAATGTGTCTCATTATTGCTCATGTTAAACTTGATCACTCGGGTGAGATAGCATCTTCCTTATTCTTTTGACATTTACTAACTGTCATTCTTCTGTAAGGAAGAGCTGTTCCATTTATGTATGTGTGTATGTATGTATTGATACCAGTATAGACTCACAGATATTTATTTTATTATTTTTGTGTTGTAACTCGATCGTTTCATTCTTTATTTTCTCGTTCACATTGTTCCACCTTCGGCCATCGGGAGCTCTCTCAGGTTGGCTCCTCCACACTTGTGACATACCCACATGCTATTTAAAGCACTTTCTTGTTTTCTAACACCACCTGGTGCTCCAAGATCATCTTATATTTTCTCTTTCCACACCTAGGAATAAGCCACTTCTCCAAGGAATTTCATAGGTTATTAAAATTTAAGGGACTTTGACTCTCTTAAGTGTCAAAGGCTATCTTAACGGAGATAACCAATTGCAAGAACAATTCCTCTGTTAATGTGTTTTAATATTCCAAAATGAATCATTTTGCTAAGTATTTTATTTTTTATTTAATTTATTTAATTTTAATTTTTATGGATACATAATAGTCATATATATTTATGAGGTACATGTGATATTTTGATATAAGCATACAATGTGTAGTGATCAAATATGGGTAATTGGGGTATCCATCACCTCAAACATTTATCATTTTTTTGTTTTGGGAAAATTCCAACTCTTCTCTTTTATCTATTTTGAAATATATAATAAATTATTAACTATAGGTGCCTTATTGTGTTATCAAACACTAGATCATATTTCATCCATCTAACTGAACTGTATTTTGTACTCATGAACCAACCTCTCTTCATTTCTTTTCCCCACTACCTTTCCAAGCTTCTTGTAACTACCATTCTATTCACTACTTCCATGAGATCATTTTTCTTCACTATTACATACAAGTGAGAACATGTGATATTTGTCTTTCTATGCATGACTTACTACACTTAACTACTGCACTTAACATAATGTCCTCCAATTCTATCCATGTTGCTGCAAATGACAGGATTCCATTCTTGTTCATAGCTGAATAATATTCCACTGTGTATATGTACCACATTTTCTTTATTAATTTATCCACTAATGGACACTTAGGTTGATTCCATATCTTTCTTGGCTCTTGTGAATGGAGCTGTAATAAACATGGGAGTGTGGATATCTCTTCAATATACTGACTTCCATTCTTTTATATATGTACCTAGCAGTGAGATTGCTAAAACACAACTGTTCATTACTTTCATTTCAGTATTTACTGAAATGATTGATTATCTGCTGACTAAAATTCTGAATTAGTGTGATTACAGGTGGTGAAGTGCCTTATTAAGGCATTTAAAATTCACTGTTTCCAAAATTTCTGAAGAAAAATATAGACGACTTTTATAAAACTGACTAGTGTGTATTGATCTTTTCTCAAGAAATCTGTGTTACTGACAATTACTTAAAAAAAAAAAAAGACACCTTTGCTATCAAGGAATGGATGGTACAAACAGCCAAGAAACATTGTGGAAGCATAAGGGATAATTGCAAACAGTTTGACCAGACCTGGTAGGTGTGGCCATGGCCCTGTAATGATTCTGTATCTTGTCTTATAGGTGGGGAGTACACAAAAAAGTATATGCTAGAGGTAATGAATAGGCTTGATCTTTGGGACCAATCTTGACCAACTGGTGGTAGTGGCTTTCCAGACTGCTATAATATAGAACGAGATTCCATAGCTAAGTCTGGATTCACCGGTAAAGGACACCTTTGTCAGTGGTGGTCTTTTCAATGATCCTAGCTAGAAGACATGTAAGAGTTTTAGCATCTGGCCTACTTACTTACTATTTCCGGTTTAGTTAGTACATTAAGAGTGTCTATTAAAAAGGATAGTGCCCATCCGTGGTCCAGAATTCCCAATGAACTAACTGGAAAATTTTAGCTAACGAAATAACCGTAGCTCTCTATAAAAACAGGTGTCTAGAATTTTCTCAAAAGGCCTAGAATCTCCACTTTTCCTATGTATACATTTTTATTTCATTGTGTTTGTGCCCCTCCATGAACACAATGTTGGTTTTTTTTTTTGCTTTTGTTTTTGTTTTAAACTTTCTGACAGTTGATGAGATCTTGTTCTGTACAATTTCTTCTAACTCTGAGACTGCAATTTTTTTTGAAGCTGTAAAAGCCAAACATAAGGTCACTCTCCAAAGACCGATTCATTTTAGATATTTGTATATATCCAGCTTTAATGAGGTAGTATCTAAAAAATATAGATCTGGAATTACTGATCTGACCATCAGTTTTGCATCTGATAATATTAATAGCTCCGGTAAGTAGTGAGAAACAGAGCTAGTTGAAAGTAATGCAACACTCATATTGAATTTTTAACAACTTAATACATTTTAGGAAATGATCCATCTGAAAGGCATTATGGCTTGCTGAGAAAAGCTGTACACTGGGAACCGGGAGAAGTGGGCTCGATTCCCAGCTCTGCATCTGACTCACTCTTTGTCCTTGGGCAAGTCACTTAGCCTCTCTGTGTGTCTATTTCCTGCCTGGTGAAATAAGAAGAATAATGCATAAAGCCTCCCACCTCACCAAGATGTGTTGAGGCTACATTCTGTAACCACTGAAGGGATCTTTCTTCCCCCTGGTGGTTAATGACAAACTTATTTTTATTAGCATCTAGTTGGATTAAATTTTGCAATAAGACCATGGAGTTACAAATAACTTCAAAGAATCCTTTAATCCTTGATTTTACACTGGAGTTTTATTGCAGTACACATTGCTTCGTTTTAATGCACCCACTGGCTAGCAGGAGGACTTGCAAATCTTGTGTGTAAAAAAAATATCTGTTGCTTTAATCTACTTGAGTGTCAACTATAGAGTCTTGTACTGAGAACAGTAGAGCCCATTAGAAGAGTAAAAGATGGAATCCTGGCAAGAAGCGGCTAACAAATGAGAAAAAAATTAGAAAACATTACCTAGCCATATTTATTCAAAAATATTATTGTTAAGATTTGAATTTAGACAATGGGGAAATCAACACAGGCTGGAAAATCACAGAACAATGTCATGGAATTGAACTAATGCCTCATATTCTATGACATTTTCCCTGATTCCTCAGCAAATATGATCATTTCCTTCATTTCACTCCATTTTCTTTGCTATTGCTGGCTCATTTTTCATTTATCCAGTTTTCTCTAAGGGTCTTCTATAGTTTTTTATATAACTATCTCTCTTTTCAACTAGCAGGTAGTGAATGAAGCATTCTTTTTGGTTGTTATATCCCTTAATTCTCCTTTCATATTAAACAGTAGCCCCTCCATACCCTACTTTTTTCAATGACCTTATCATTTTGAAAAGATTATGCCACTTGTGGACTGTCCTATATTATAAATTTGTCTTACTTCATCATTATTTCATCTATCTTGATTGTCTATTACCAATATTTTGTATACATTAGATATTAGATCTATAGCCTACAATGGATTCAAGTGGAACTTTTCTGGACAGAATATTTCATAGGCGATGTTAAGTATCTGTATATTCATAACTGTGATGTGAGATATTTGTATATGTAATAGAATTAATAATGCAGATACCATGAGAAATGGAAAGCACTTGCATGCAGTTCTCTGCGTCTTCTGTTTTACTACAATGCTTAGCATATAAGCGGTAGCTTTGTGAAAGAAAGATTGCACTTATCAGCACTATTAGCTTTGATCAATTACTTTTATCTCTTCCAGTTTTAATTTTTTTATCTATAAAATGTGGATAATGATACCTACTATATATGATTCTTTTGCAGTTTTGAGAAAATACCTGTCAAGTGCCTTGTTCACGGTAGGCACTCAATGGGAATTTATTAGTAGCCAGTAGTATAATAATGTTTGCTGTAGTAGTAGTATTCTGTCAGGTAGTCTTGCATGATGAAAATATTTAAGACTGGCATTCACTCTACAAGCAGAAAAGCAATGCTATTCATCCCAGAATCTCTATTGCGATAGATGGACTTTTCCTGTTTGCTGGTTTGTTTGTGGTATGATTGAAATGGAAGACACCATTATTAAATCCCTTTCAGAATAAATTGAGTTATATTAACAGTCTAACAAACAAAGTTAAAATGTTATTCATAGACAAACGGCTCTCTCAAGAGGCTCAGATTTCTTTGCTCCAGTATCATTTTTACTTCCTACTATTATAATGCAAGAAGACAAAATTACATACAAAATCCAGAAATCTAGGAATCTAACCTTGAGCTAGTCCCAATAATTTACAAATCACACATTACGATTAAGGTAAAGAGAATAGGTTTTGAAGTCAATCATCTTCAATTCTAGGCTTTACTGCTTGCTAGCTGTATAACATGGGCCATGACTCATAATCTCTCTGAACCTCTGTGTACTTCACAGAACAGCTCAAAGGGATATTGTGATTATAGAGATATTTAACCTGCAACTCAAAAATCACCATGTAATACATAGTAAGCATTATTATAATTTTATTATCATATAATACTTTATTAGTTCTGTTGTTTTGCCTACTGTGGGGCAGTTATTAACATTGAGAAATCAGTGAAGTTGTAGTAGGAGAGAACAGGGCTGTTGCAAAATCTGTGCACTGCACAAAAGAACTAGGCAGAGAAATGGGAGGGAAGAGTGACATCCAGATTTCACTCTGCTTACCAAACTTTGTCCCCTAATCTGGGGTTTCATTGGTTCAGAGATGCTTTTTACTAATATGCACATAAGTACAATGCAGACTATTGCTGCCTTCGATGGGACTTTTCTAAGCAGAGGGAATTGCAGGGCACAAAGTTAGTGAAGAGCAAGAGAACCAACTTACAAAAGGTTGTTCAGTAGTTCAGTATGAGGCAGTTAATACAAAATGAACTCTTGAATAGTGAGATGTGCAGAAGATGCTATTCTTTATAATCAAATGAATCCAAGGTTGGCTTTAAAAAAATAGTCTCTAAAAGAAATCATCCAAAAATCTATAAATATAATTAATGACCTGCTTTATAATCAGAGAAAAAATACTTGTTGCAGAATATATTTCAATATAAATTTTCATGATATCTCCTGAGGTTAGTCATTCAAAAGGTAATTTATTTTTTCTTCAAATAGTTTAAAATGACATCTTGACTATACTAGAACAGAGAGTTTTTCCCACGATTTATTAACTTATTGGTGATGCTTCAAGTCATGACTTTGCCTTCATGCTGTATGTCTTGTGGGAGTGCACCACTGTGTTGAATTTGAAAGTAGCAAGCCTAAATTATTGGCAATCTAGAATACTTTTTCTGATCTTGATAGTATTACTTAACATAGATTTTTTTTTTTTTTACTTTATAGGTTCAAAAAGATTTTTCAAATTTTTATTGTACATTTTTACTCACATAGGGCTTTTACAATTGCATTAAAAATAAACCGATGGGGGAAGGGGAACATCTGCTCTATCTGTTATGTTCCACAAGTACTACTATATTTCTTGAAAAATACTCATCCCCACCCCCCGCCAGGAAGAACGATGTGCTTGTATAATATCAAGTAAATGTTCAATGCTTCTAAGTAATAAATTTACATAAGGGATAGTTTGCTTTCTCATCAGAGTCTGTATGTTAAAGATTTTCTGTCAGAAAATCAGAATGAAGACTAAAATGAAGGCTTGGTTTTGTCTCTTTTAATACTACACATATCATTCTATATGGCTTTTGAAAACAAGCTCACCAAGCATCACTTCTGAATGTAGACACTGTACTTTGTTGATGCTGTTATTTTCTCTTCAGGTAGGGGCACTGTGAGGAATGCTTAATGTACATATTGTTTTCCTCCTCCGTGGAAAAAACTCCCTTTAACTAACATAATCTTAAAATCCAAAAGGATATTTTTTCATTACTTTTGTCTGTTTAAAGCCAAAAATATTACAGTGCTGGCTTCATATGCAAAACAATCAAAACAAGTAGTTCTAGACAAAATATGTACAGTGCTAATCTTGGGCTTCCTTTAACTAAAAGGACATAATTATTACTGTAAGCCCATATTTGAAAATTCTTCATGTCTGATAAGTTTATAGGTATTCTCAAAATTGTTTTTAGAAATTGGAAGAATATGGCCTCTTAAAATAAGTATTACTTATAGTAACAGCAGAGAACTGCTATATGGAGTGTCCAAGTTATACTATTTTAATATGGTTATTATATTTTTTTGGTGAATCCAAGCCTTGTTCCAATATCGTAAAAATAGGAGGAAAAGACATTAAAACATTTCTAGGGTGTTAAAGTGAGTTAACATCATAACCACCAACTGTCAGCAGGCACTGGAGAGCCAGCAGGGAGCCATGTTTATCCGACATAATGGATGTGTGGTCACGGATCTCATTAAGCAATAACAATCTTTGGGAAACCTTTGTTTCCCTCCCAAAGTTCACTCTAAATGTACTTTTCTCTAGTCCACTAAGGATCATGCTGCTTATAAGGTCATCGTGTTCTTTTTTGTTGTTGTTGGTCTCTTTAAACTGATTTTCACATGTAACGGAAAAATCCTGTCACATAAAAATTAAGATATTTGTCTTTCAAAAATCCACTGAAAGTAAAGATACCACTTTAGGCTCACTAGAAAAGTTCTGGGATCAGCATAATTTCTATGACCAATGGTCCCAAGATAATTAGGCACCCACCACTTAAAATACTCAGTTGTCTTTACTTGAAGTCAGTTGGGAGAAATATACAAATGATCTGATTCCAGTGACCTTGGTGAATAAATTCTACAGAATAAATTTTGGCCAAAGGCTGAAACCAAAAATGTACAGTAATTAAATCTCAAGTGTATCGAGCAAAGGGGGCATCCATGGGGTTCTTCTATCCTTTTAAAAAAGAATTAATTTTCTCATGTCACATCTTTTATAAGATAATCAGAATTGATAGAAAACTAATGTAAAAATGTACTAATAATAAATTAAGGGGCATACTTGAAAAGAGAAAAACATCCCCCAACCACTTGGTAGTGAATGACAAGTGTTGAATGTCCAAGGATCCTCGTTGGCTTTCTCAGTCTTCAGTCCTTTAACCCTTTAGTCATTGAGATTCTCATGAAGTGTATGTTTCAAATGAAAGCAAATAGGAAGTAGAACAATAGTGCCATGAAATAACTGCTAAAATGGCAAAGACTCTAAAAATGGAAATTCTTTTTTCATTCACTGATGGATTTTCCTTTTTTCCTAAGAGGGGTATAATAGTCAATGGCACTGACAACCCATGCTTTAGTGGATTTATTTATTGAATATCTATTGATGAATTACTTGCAAATTATACTTTTAGTGGAGAACATGAAAAGACCGATTATACTGATTTTTTTTTCAGCTAACCTTAAATTGGGGATTGTTCTGTCACATGGAATTGAAAATGAACTGTAGCTTTTTTAGGATAATGATAAAGGCTCTAAAAATCATAGGAAAAATTTATTTCAGAGACTATGTGAGCTTTATTGTTTATGGAGCTTTCTCCATCAATTAATTTTTATATTTGAGCCATCTCACACCTCATATTTCTTAAAAAGACTTGATATTCAATTTTTAGAAAAGCAATGGTTAGGAAACCTTTTGAATTCATTAAAATATATTAATATTTGTAGCCTTAAGTCCTTAAGGTGTTAAGACTTGTATCTAAAAATTATAATAGTAGATAGAACAAAGAAAATTATTTAGGAACATATTAATATACACTGATATGAAAAATATATAAAATTTATTGAATGCTTATGTATGTATCTTTTACCAACTGTCTCAGTCCATTTTATGCTGCTGGAACAGAATATTGGAGACTGGGTAACTTATAAAGAACAGATATGTATTTCTTACAGTTCTGGAGACTCGGAAGTCCAGTATTGAGATACCAGCATCTGGTGAGGGCCTTCTTGCTACATCTTTCTGTGGAGAAAGGCAGAGGGGCAAAAAACAGAGAGCAGAAGTGACCAAACTCATCTTTTTATCAAGAACCCATGCTAGTGATGACTAATTCACTCCCACAATAATGACATTGATCCAACCCTCATGACCTAATTACCTTTTAAAGGTCTACCCCCTCTCAACATGGTTACATTGGTGATTAAGTTTCCAATATAGGAACTTTGGGGAACATATTTAAACCATAGCACCAATCTTCCTGAATAGTATACTTTTATTTTAGTCTAGTAAATGCTACAATAAATAGAAATAAGTAAACCTATTTTAAAAAATCAATTTTGATACTGCTAAATGTATTAAAATTTCTTTCTTTCTCTTTTCATTCTTTCTTTTCCATCTTCTCACAGAATTAAGCAACTAAACAGAACTTATTCAGAAAATACATATATTTGCATTTAGGGCATCTGTCTATTTGAATTAAGGCAAAAAAATACAACAGTTTCAACATGAAATTTTATGTTAAGTATACAATGTTATGATTATTTTATAATATGTTCCTGTATGCTCATATGTATTTGTCCCATTAATTCAATACGTTAGCTAAATGAGGGCTAATGTGATCACAAAAATGTGATCAATTTTTTAAAAAACAGGATACAATGATAGTGGCCTAGTATTACCTAGATATTGTACATAATATAATCTTTAACTTATAAGATTTTTTTTATTGCTAGCATATTTTTAAAGGTCACTATTATTACTCCGGAATTTGTTTTAACTTGTATTAAATTTATACAGCATTTGGAGGTGAGGTGTGGAGAGGTGAGAGAGTATTTGCAGTGGGCAATGGCATATTCCAAGTGACAAAAAAGGAAATATTTTAAAATCTGATGTATTCCAAATCTTAATGGCATAAAAGTTATTATGGAATATGGATTGGCCCTGAAGTCAAAGATTTAGATTTATATCTCGGCTTTCCATTCTGCTACTTCCTAGGAGAGAAACTGAACAAGTCACTTAATTTCTCTAAAACTGAATTTTGGTGTATGCAAAATGTAACTAATGACAACTAATTACATGAAGTTTCAAAGCTAATATGATAATGGAAGTGCTTTACAAATTCTCCAACACTACAACATAGACTTAAAACTTAATGACTCCACTATAGCAATAATCAAAGTCAGTTCACTTTTGTAATTTCTAAAATTATCCAATTTTGCAATCTTTATTTCTTTTGTTTAATTCTTATCTTCCTAACTTCTACAGATGGCAGGAAAATTCAGATGAATAAATATTATTTCAAAAATTTTATGGATATGCTAAACAGAATTGCACTTTGGAAAAGGTATGAGTGACATAAAATAAGAAAAAAATCACAGCTCATGCATTAGAAAGAAAAAATACCAGAGCTGCAGTATACAACATGTGTGGTAGACATAGGGTTTCAGAAGGCTGGGGAATATGTACCCAAGTAATCCAGCAGCTCATTTTTCTATGCTGTTAAATGCCTTAAGAGAAAGGAAGATGAAATACTGTGGGAGCTCAGCTTTCATTATTTATAAATCTAAGTACTTTTAAAAAAGAGGGTAAAATGATATCTTATCTAATTTAAGTTTAGGTTCCCAGAACAGTACACAACCTGAAGGAAAGTGTGAAATAAAACATTATTATTTAAAATAAATTTCCTGAAAAAATCATATTAATAATTGAAATATAAACATAAAATATGAAGCACTGCTAGGCAGCAGAGCTAATTTAAAATGTAGACCCTGAAGAAGTTTTCAAAATATAAACAGACTATTTTGGTTTATTAAAAAATACACATCTTCAGTGTTTAATGAATTATCTCCAGAAATCTCTAAGCTTGCATCAATTATATCATTTTGGCCAATTTTCTTTTGAACCAAAAGTTTATCATTTTAAGTTTGATGACCAAGTCATCCACCCTCAGTAGAAAATTCCATAAAAAATAGTTTTCAATCTTTATCGATTTTTTCAAAACATTTTATGAACTATACAGCTCTGTAAAAATTAACAATAAAAAATATGACCTTAGACATAACTAGCCCTATTTAATAAAATGTGTCACAAAATGACACATCTTCATTGTTGTCAAAGCCAGAAGTACATATTTGTACAATTTTGTTAATTAAAGAGAACTAGGATGTCCAATGCATTTGGCACCCTGTTGTTAGGATAACCTTTATATTAATAGAAACCCAAAGAGATCTGTCTGAAATCCTTTAACAGTTTCCAGTTGCCTTTAGAATTAAATGCAGCTTCCTTGGAAAGGCACTGACCTATAGTTCGTTGTCTCTTTGGTTTGACCTTCAGTCAGATTGGGTCTGTGCCCTTTCCCGCCTTTACAAATCAGAATGCAAATACTTCCCTCACAGCATTTGTCAATAACTGTTGTGATTATTGTCCAGTGTTAATATATTTTCTCTTAGACTTAGAACTCCTTGAGAGTAAGGAATATGTTTTGATTTCTATTTCTAATGAAACCATGGATCTCCCCAAGTGATCTTGAAAAAGCCTGATTGGAGAGCTGCTTCTGGGTGTAGACACTAACCCTCTGAAGCTCTTCACAGGTTTCAGCAGTTAAGACATGGATTGTTTATTGCTTACTTTTTAAAAGATTGGTTGAGTGGAAGGCTGAAAAAGTAATTGAGAAAATGTATGGCCGCTATTTCCTGAGATGAGATGACCCAAGTAAAGTAACTCCAGTGAGGTGAGAGACTAGGCAATTTTGAATACATTGCACCTGTTATAGGCCAAAATGCAAATATAGTACTAACTAGTTAAGTGCAAAGCAGAATGTAATAAAATATCTTTATGATTCTTCATGGTATCAAACTTATCTCTGTCTCAAATATATGCCCACACAGGACTCAATCCAATATCTGGAAAATGCCCAGCTTTAAAGAAACTATTTGGAGCATTGGTTTCAGGCCAGACTTCGCTAAATCAAAGAGTGCCAGTTTTCTTCATGCCAAAAAGCACAATAAACCCCTCTGCAAAAGGAATAAAGACTGCTGAGAAATAACTGATGAGGCTTTTAATGTCAATAAATGTCATCTTGTGCATCAGTATTGTGAGAGTTTCCCTTTCACAAATGGAAGAGGGATTTTATAAACTCTTCTGTGAAAGGATGGGGATTTAGAGTTGGCATTAGTGGACCCTGTAATATAACAAATCCCTCCTTCAAGTTCCCCTTGAAGTGAAGAATGGCACTTGAACTTTTCCTTTGGTAATATGTGGATTATAGATATCCCTCCACGTCCACTAAGGTGTGTGTCATCTTCTTTCTAGCTTTGCAAATATCCTACTGGGAGTAAAAAGGAAGTGGTAAAGAATTGAGAAATTGCCTTTTGGCTTCATTAGATGTTGCTTGATTAAAGATTTGGAAGGTACTGTGAAAATACATTTAGTTTTCTGACAATCTTGTAAATGAAGCTCAACAAGTATGCACCAGAGTACTGATCAGACACTGGTGAGAAAGCTTTTACACAGTTGACAGGCCCTGCTAATGAATCCTGGATTGGCACAATATTTAATTTGGCTATTTTCTTATACACAGAGGTGAGAATCAGCCAATAGCATGAGGTCAGAGATGGCGTTTGTTTGGCATATTGTCTTCATTACAGTTTGTGACATATTCTAGCTTAAGATATTTTTCTATTCTGTATATATCTATTTATAAAAAAATCATCAGGCCATCTCTTACAAGAGTAGAACGTGAAGTGTTATTTGTGAAAGAAAAAAACATCCTTGTGTCATTTCATCGTTTGACCAAAACTTCTTCCTTTTTTGTTTTTAACTGTAAAATTTGTACATTGCAAATAACTCTAGTTAGCCTCCTACATGACTGCCAAAAGCAAACACATAGCACTCAAAGTTTATTCCTTCACGTATCCAAAGAACATAAAGGTTAGAGTTAGGTTTCCTTATTAAGAAAAAAATGATTATAAGGATACTCATAAAGAAACCAGGTTCATAACTAATAGGAAAAGATGGCAAATAGTATCTTTGATATTTAAGGAGCAATTTATAGATTTGTGTATATACATTGATTTAACAGTTTGTTCTTTTGGATTCCCAGGAGCTAAAGCTAACATATAATAAGGAAACAAATTTATGCAAATAATCTGCTAAATTAACTTGCATAATTTAATCTAATAATTAAATTATATGAATAATTTGCATGATAATTTTCATCTAGATGAAAATTAAGATAGTGAAACTATAACTTGGATAGTTTGTTAGAAAAACCCTTCAAATACTAAAATATATGATGTTTAAAATAACAAACAAATTAACCTTTTGCTTTCTACATATCTTAAAGTCAATGAGAGATAACAGGAAAATTCTCTTCATCAAAATAAAAGGTCAGCTTCATACGAGAGGACCATGCATATCTTTTCTCCATAATTAAGAATGAAAAAAATTATATATATACTATGATACCTAGAATACAAGCCCAGAAATTCAAGGAGTAATTAAATTAGTGATTAACCACCAAATTATTCTTAGTTCTTTTTTTCTTCCACATTAATTACATTTCAAATGTAAAAGCTTTTGCTTTTAAAACTTGAACATTTTAGCTGTTGCTAATATTTTTATTTTGGTATGGTTATCAGTTTTTGCATTATACCTGATCAAATACATGAAATAAATTTAGTTAGAGACTTTTCCATATATGTAAAGTATATAACTCTATTTTCTAGATCTTCCATGATCCAATTTGGTGGCATGAGTTTCATAATAAAAGATTTGCATTCTGAATTTTATTATCAGTATCCAATTTATGAGCCAGCATTGCCTTTAAATAATTGAAAGGATGCAATCAATATAGTTAATTTTAGAGACTTTCAAAATATTTGTATCAGGAGTTTCATTCTTTCCACCCAGAAGGAGATAGAAACCTAGCACGGACATTTGGCTCCATAGAAATGGCTGCCAAATCTTGTTAAGTGAATTTGACTGATGCAAACTTGAGTTTAATGAAAATGAAATATGCTATAGAGGAATCTTCATGTTTTCCATTTTGTGTCATTTTCAGGCATTTAAGGGGTACTAGAGGAAATGGTTGGGGTACACAGTGATTCACAGTACATGTATCTGTAAGCATGCATAAGGCTACTGTCTTGAGATACTGATTTGCACTTTAAAATGTATTTTCACATAACTTATAGCATTATAAACAACAAACATGTAAAAATATTACCTCTTATTTTACATAGGAGAGAACTTAGACCTATACATAGTTCAATACCCAGTAAATGTCAAAGCATTGCACAAAGAGACTAGAACTCAGATCTTCCAGTTTCCAAGAGCTTTGTTTTTTAACTATAATACCATAATGTAGTCTCCCACAGTGATTATATTAATATTTAATAAAATATAGTACTATGAAAATAAAGCACTCTCAGAATTTTGTTTTTTAACAAATATCTCAGAACTAAAAGAACCATGTAAGTGTTTTCTCTCTTCATACTATCTAGGACCCCATGGGAGGCTAAAAACTTATTCTAGTAATGGTTTATGTGCTCACAGCATTTTTGAAATTCTTATTTTCAAATTGCCTTCAGAGCCTATGGTATTTTCTATTAAACTCAGTGCTTTCAAATCTTGATTTCTAAAGTGTAAATTTGATTTTTAAAAATAACCAAAATCCATATAAAGGTAAGATCTGTGAATAAAGTGAGTTATTTAGACTTATTATTTTGGTTTTGACTTTCAAAGTTTGAACCTGATTTTAAGTGGTAGATTGTGTCTAAAGGTAATTCTGGGAGAAATACTTAAAACTATTTTTATTAACAGCCTTAATATAGAACATTAAACTTTCAATCTGTGTCTATCTTAAATGATAGTTTTGTTTGGATTCTTTGACTGGAATGGTCATCCAGAATACCATATTATCAGGATATATATAACATGTTTTATATTTGAATATATCTATATATTTAACAGATGCCTTATGTCAAAATATGTATACCATATGCAGAGAGATAGATTCACTAACCCATCTTGTATTCCATTTTTATGAGGTGCAAGTGGGGCCAACTTCAACCCAAATCATGCAGATCACCTATGTAACTTAGATGTTACCTAAACCTTTCCCCGAGGGGTAACTTATGTTACTAAGTGAATGATTATGAGGTAGCATTTGAGAGTGTCCCACTGCCAACCTACAATGCCAAGAATATCCAGCCTGGCTGTGGTCCAGGTCACCAGAACAGTCACCACTGTTGGAGAATGAATCGGGCTACAGTTGACCCTTTTTCCTTCAAGTACACATTCTGCAGGCCCTTAGAACACATATCCCTGCCTCCTTCCACGAGATCATGAGCCAAATGCTCCCAGAAAAACAAGTGAGGAGGGTTCCATTAGGAGGGTTCCATTATTTTAAAGTAATTGTGCCTATGGCACAGAATTTACTTTTCTTGGTAATCCCTTCTTCCTTCCCTCTCTTCCTCTTTCTCTTCCTTGTCCCCTTCCTCCCTCCCTCTCTCCCTTCATCCTTGAGTCCCACTGCTCTCAAAGCAAAGGCAGGGCAGAATATGTGGGTGGAGGCAAGGAGTCCTTGAAAGAGGAAGGCTAAATTTGAAATAGCTTGAAAACAACCAAAATCAATCTCAAACTATCAGTTTAATTTTATTATCGTCTTGAAGGATCATTAAAGTGACTTGGTTATTATCATCAGGATTTCTTCTCTGGTTTGAAAGGTGAAAGGTTAATGACTCATTTACTGAGGTATGCAGTTTTCTTTCATTTTTCACTTACAATTATCTTCACTTGTTTTAAAATGCAATCTGGCCTCCAAAATGTATTGTAGTCATTCATTATTTCTGTCAATTAAAGTTTCTAAATCATGGATTTAAAATGAATCACAAATAAGCATTAATTGATTTCAATCACTGAATGCCCACTTCCCGAAGAAATGAATGGGGCAGATTTACTTTTGAAAATCTGCTTTCCGTGGCAGCTGGAGCACAGGGGCTCAGCAGATGCTAGTTTCTAAAAGCTCATATTCACTTTGGAAACTGACTCTGGATGTCGGTGGTGCCTCTCCCCAAGGAATAAAATGTTGACAGAGTGGTGTCAATGCTAATGGATTTTTGACTGAAGTAATGATAACTTCACAGAGCATTTGTGCTCTCTAACCACTTCCGTGTGATGCCTTGGTCCCTCCGACAGCTCATGGAGAAGTCCTTTATTTATAAACAACAAACCCTATACTTCCTTCAAGGTTTTCATACATAGATCTAATTTTAGGTAGGTTATACAAAACTAAGTATCCTCAAATTTAGTCTAAAAAATACAACGTTCATATCAAGCAAAAGTAACATTTACAAATGTAGAAAATCCCGCTTATAATTGTGGCAACATTGCACACATTTGCATTGTTCATAAAATTAAAACAAATTCTTTTATATATAGACTGTACATTAATTCTCTTGTGCACCAGGCTCCATTATAATTGACATTCCTCTAACATTTAGAATCCAGGTTACTATCCCAGGAGTGGTGTTCTAATGAGGTTGTTTCCATAGAAACTTCCCAATAACCGACGTAGTTTTTACTATGGATGACTTAAATGCTATGGACAATTTAGAATTTTAAAATTATTTGGAAATGGAACAAATTCTGAGGGGTAGTATATTATTCTTTCATCCAGAATCAACCCCGTGGACAACTAATTATTTTGAAAATTGAAGAGAGGGATTTATTAGTACCATCTGAGATCTAAGATTAAGAGCTAAAGCTAGGAGAAGAATTTGGTCTGGCACACACAATTTGCCAATAGAGATCCGGTGTCAGAAAATCTCAGTGTCCATTGGTTTGATTTAGGATTGTTAATACTTAAAATAGCAAGGACAATTTTTAACACAATGAGATAAATTAGCTTTTTAAGGAAAATAGAATAATAGCTATCTTATCTTTAAATCATCAATTAACTTTATCAAATTTCTGTTTGAAATTTAAGCAGAAGATATTTTACCCTCCTACTCATGTTAATGTTATAATAATATTATCTGCCTATGATGTTAAATATAGAATTTAGAGTAAAATGGGTTTGTAGCTATGGAACTGTATTGCCCCATGGGCATCATTTTGAAGTACTGTTGCAATTAGATTACAAACTTTCTAAAGGCAAAGCCCTCTGGGATGGTGACCACCACAGGAAGGCTATGCACTGAAATAGCTCCGTAAGATTAAGGAACCATGTTTAATTTGGTTTTTGCACATGCACTGTTGTTGAATAATGAGTTTCTCCAGCATTATAGATATGGCATATGACAGAAGATTAGACCAAGTGTACATTATGTACTGGATATCAACTTGTGCTGGTCTCATTTTTATTCTATATGAATAATGTTTCCAGGACAAAATGTGCTGTTACTGCCTAAGAGTTAGTTGCCTGTTCATTTATTAAAGAACCTTTCATAATGGCAAGAGTCAACACTATATGTGTAGAAGAGAAAAGTGAATTCTAATTAAAGAACAACTACTAGGATTAACAAAGTGAATGATCCAATTTTGAAATTGTGTCTTTTGAAAATTATCAGTAGCACTCCTTAGAATATACTTCTGTTTTGATAGCTCATTTAGCCACGACTTAATTCACTGTGAGTGCCTAGAATCATAGAAGGTACCAAGTCAGTTGAGGGACTTACTTTTATGTTTAAGGTTGACTTTATGATTTCTCTCAATATGTTATGCATCCATTTATTCTGGCTCTACTGCTCTGAATGATAATAATGTAAAGAGCAATTTTGTTTATTTTATTAACTTTGTTTCTGTTACATAAAATCAAACTAGGTTTTTAAAATGCAGAATTCAGATTTTGTTTGTTCTGTATTTTGTTTTGTATTTTGCAATGAGGTCCTAACATTGAAAATGAAAACACATTTGGGTACTTTTATAATAGTAAAACATGCTCTCTAAGTTGAAAAGAAATTAAAGGGACATATAAAAAAATCTCCAAAGTGGACAGTTTCCTATAACATCTACTTCTAAATAATTCCTTAAACTATGGCACAGACTTAGTAATGCAAATATTTTTTTAAATGCATCAGTACTCTGAACATTTATAAATATTTTCTTGAATACTTGTAAATTCAATTGTTCCCTTCAAAATATCAAAGAAAATTTAAAATTCAATGATATCTAAACATATTTGGTGCTCTTGATGAAGTCTTTAAAAGCACTTAAAATGTTTATTGAAAGCATATTTTCTGGATCTGATCTCCTTTCTTCACCTTTTGACAAGGGCGTTAGTGTGGTATGGTAGTGGAATATGAGATGGGAAATAACCACACACTCTTTATTTCCTGATGTTGTCAGATATCTGTGAAAGACAGCAAAGTTTTCTTTAGCATATTCTTATTCTTCAAAAACATTAAAAAATGAGAAAATTTATACAAGGAAGAATATGAGACTTTGATGCTTCATTTTCAGAGGAGACTTGTAAAAAGAAAAAGTGACACCATGTGATTTATTCTCATGACAAGATTGTGAAGGGAACAAGAAGTACAAAAACTCAATCTGTTGTTATTACATTATTTACGTTTGTACATGATGTCTTCTTTATGCTGAATGCCATATTTGAATGCTTCAAAATGGGAATATAGAATCTTCGTAAAGATTTACAGAGTCAACTGCAAATAAGTGACTTCTTAATTCAATGGTAATTATATGGGTTTAAAATGCACTTTCTTTTTTTGCATCGTATTTTCTCAATAGATGGCTCTGTGTATGCTGACATTAAATCATTTTGCTGTCCTTCAAAATACACACTAGCTTACTTAAGTTCTGAAATGTGGAGATCTATTTAGCTGTACATATTTAGTACCTTTAAAATTGAGAAGCACCAGATATTATTTTTTAAAATAATTTTTCAAATCAATTAGTCTGTCTTTACAATGTTAATTGCTAATCCAAATAATATGTAAAATTAAACAGTTGCTTCTTTTCCTGCATATGTATTATATTGTAAAATTATATGCAATGCTTTCTTTACAAATCAACTCAATTTTCTTTCTCATGTTTGAAATGGGTCAAAAGCATCTGACTCTAACGCATTATGGATACACATTATTTTAAAAGGAAGAAAGGAAGACTTTAAAAGGAAATTCAGATTGCACTAATTTTTTTTTCAACATACGCAAGTGAAGGTTTTCTTATGAAACAGACACTTTCCAATGCTATGAATAAGGAATCATCCCTCCCTCAAGTGTTTATATTCTAGTCAAGGAGTTGCTAGCATTAGAAATTCCAGCTTTGTATTAGACAAAATAGATGCAGCAGAATTCCTAGGAATGCAAATTTTTTACAGTGGTAATTATAACTGTAGACTGGGACAGTCTAATGGACTGTCTAGATATACACTTAGGGACTTATAAGGATCAGTGATTGTGTAGGCACTCCATCAGATTTTACCTAAAAGGGAAAATTACTTCTGCTTTCTTATGTAACTTTCTAAGGCTTCTGTGGAATAGGTAACATAGAGCTGACAGATTTAAGTGTAAATGAGATAATATAGACATTTAGTTTCATAGTCAAGAATCAGACTGAATTCTAAGGTCAAGGACTTTTTTCCCCCCATTCACAGTGTGAGGCTTGTGGATCATTTATCAGAACAAATAGATTCACCTTAAATGTAAATGGCTATAAGCATTATTCATATCACATTGGAAGATCAGTATTTATATAAAAAAGACCTTTGTAGAATACAGATTATTTTTGAAGCCATGTGAATAACAGAAATGGCTCCTTTGCCTTGCCTGCTGGGTTAATATGAATGTATTCCAGACATTCTGCTTCCCCTATGCCTTACTTCAAACTCCTTTCTTGCCTTCATCTGTAAAAATGAAGAGATTATTTTCTGTGTAAACACTGTTATCTAGGCCTAGTGTGACTGAGAAAAAGGAAGTTAGATTCTTTGATTAGTCCATCAGTATCCCACAAAATTGGCAAATTTCTCCCTTAATATCCTTTACATATACTCTGCATAGAACTAAATAAAACAAGTTTGAATAATGCTGTGAACTTCTCAAAAAGGGATATGAGTATAATACAAATGTTATTTATTTGGGTTCAGAAGGGATAAGTCTGGCACAGAAAACATAGTTGAGTGGACTAAGATCTGGCAGCTACCCCGAATTCCAGTTGCTTTCACCTTGGTTTTCACAATTGCTGACATATAAGACTATTCACAAGAAATTGAATGGAACTACAAACTAATTTCATATTGGATCCTGAGTCATCTTGACATAGTGATGTCTTTCTGTTTCTTGGGGATGGATTTTAATCCAAAGATGCTACCCTCAGCAATTTAGCAATAAACCTCTGAGTTTTCTGAACTACTTGCAAAAATGATCAAATTATACAAGGTTGAAGATATAGCATTGCATTTATTAAACATTAAATGTTAGCATTATCTAAGCTCCTTTCCAATCCCCAAAAAAATACATATTGAAAAATATATTTCTGACTTCAAAAGGGACAAATTTGGAATCTGAATAAACTCAAAAGCCACTGGAGTACAGTTTAAGGCCTGGAGGTGGTGATTAACTCAGACTTGTAATACTCCTATGAGTACTCGTAGAATATTTAGCTCATTGGTTACAGATGCCTCATTTGCATGGTCACCTTAGTTGTTGCTCTCCTCTTAAACATAATGAAACAAAAAAATGTAATTAAAGGATACACATATACACACATGCACACACCAGCTAAGGGGTTGTTTGTATAAACTATATTAGATATTTTAAGTACTTAATGAATATTGGGGAACTATAAACTATGGAGTCTATTGAACTACTTACTCCCTTGAAATCAATTTGCTCCACGTTAATGGCATATCACAGGTTCTTATTAAGGGACTTTTTAAAACTATGAGGTGCTAAAGAGTATGCTGTAGCATAATACACATTTGGTAACTTATACTCTTGTGCATTGCTTCACATCTTGCTAAAAACATACACACATCTCATTGTGGATATGTTCTAAAATATAGGGGTCCATCTGCTGATTTTAAAAAAGACTTTTTATATGTGCATATTGCATTCTTTTTTTTTCTGTTGTTTTCTGTAAACAGAAGATTATTTTTTCTGTTTTAGTAACATTTCACAGTTTGAAATTAACACATTGCTTACTAACCACTGTACCTAAAGTTTGGCTAATTTGGTTAATTCACTTAAATGCTACAAATATTCATTGCACGGTAGCAACATTTTGTTATATACAAGGTGGAAGAAACAGGGCATCCAACGCAATCTTTATGTTTTTCTTGAACTATTTTCTCTTATTTTCCTATATCCATTTACTTGTCAAATTATAAAATCTTAGCCCTGAAAGGAAACTTACTTATTAAAAAGTACATTATTACAAAATATTTATTACTAAATAATTGCATATATTTAGTTGCACTTATTATATTTAGTCATATTTAATATATGAGAATTGTACACATTTAAAGATGAAGAGACTGAAACCTAGAGAAGTGAATTATTTTCTAGAACAGAGTTGTGTCAAAATCAGGACAAAAAGTTATTTCTTTTAAACTTCAATGTAGTTTTTTAAGTTAAGACAACAAAATCATTTTAGTTTTCATAGCACTTAACTAATAATATCGTAGCCTAAAATAAGGATGTTAAATGACATATTTTGAATCTACTTTACAATAGGCATTGCACTGATTCTTTTCACAAACAGTCCCATTGCTTAAGAACAAGTTTGTAGACAGAACCCTTCCTTATAGCTTTATTTAAATTTAAGTGTTTTATGACTGCATGAGGTCAAGTGGTTCCTCATAATGCTGATCTTGCATAATATGTTACCATCTTAGACTTTAGTTTATCTAAATAAAGCTGTACTGAACACTGAAACCAGCTTTACACATGAAGTCATAATCCAAGAAACATCAGCCATTTATAGCCAAAAATTATTGAAAAGTATTTTAAATCATTACTTAAGTTTTATGGCCTGAATGTTTGCATCCCCCCAAAATTCATATATTTAAACTAATCCCTGATATGATAGTGTTAAAAGGTGGGTCTTTGGGAAGTGATTAGGTCATGGGGGTAGAGCCTTCATGAATGGAATTAATACCCTTATAAAGGAGACCTAAAGAACTAGTTAGCTGCTTCCAACATGTGAGGACACGGTGAGAAGATGCCATCTGTGAAACAGAAGGTGGCCCTCACCAGACACTGAATCTGCTGGCACATTGATTTTGGACTTCCCAGCCTCCAGAACTGTGAGAAATAAATTTCTGTTGCTTATAAGCCACTTTATCTTATGGTATTTTTGTTATAGCAGCCCAAAAGGACTAAGAAAGCTAAGTCTCTTGAAAAACTGTGTTGCATACACCATATCTTCTTGAAAGCCACTTTGAAATTTCTCCCTTACTCTATGTAGAAATTGATCACTTGCATCTATCACTGCTCTATAACCCTCTCTCCTTTCTTTTGCTAAATTCCTCAAGCTTTTTATCTTTATTTCTACTGCTGCACAGGTTTAATCTTTTCCACACACCCTTACATGGCTAACACAAGTGCACACGTATACTTTCTTGGTTTATTCCCTCTGGTGGCTCCTTCTAGGTCCACTACCTTGCCTTTCTGGCTTTTCTACTTCTAGTTCACATTTGCAAATGGATATGTGATGTGGAAAGTGAGAAGAGCAGGGAATTTTCAATACCGTATTCTCTTTTGCCTATTACATTTATTACTTTTCCCCTTTTCAAGACAGCTTTCTGCTTTTAAAATAGGAAAGAGCTAATTATTCATTCCTTACATCCAATTTGTTGTATCAAAGTAAGATGAAAGATAATTTTTTATAATAGCCTATATATGATATTATTCCATATATTTTGTGGTTAATGAAACTGATCCTGCCTTCAAGGAACTTAATAAACACCTTACTAAGGACTGGGGAGAAAAAAAGGGGACATTGACCTTGTTCTCAGGAAGATCATGTTCTATCAGGAAAGATAAATTTTGTAATATAATGAGCCACAATATTAGTTTTAATTACTATAGGAAAAATGTAGACCTGGTGACAAAATGAGGAAGGCATTCAAAGCAATTCTGATTTTGGATGATGAAAAATTGGAGTGTGCCTCCAATTTTTCATACTCTATAGAGTATGAAACTGTAAGGCAGAGGATTTTGGAAATGTTCAGAAAAGTGAGGCACAGATTTGTCGATGGGAAAGCACACATGGTCTGTGTAAGTGGCATCTGCTCTTTTATGTCATTTTGGTGTTATTAGAATGTAGATAGTATACTTCAGAACTGCATTTTTTATATATGTTTTCAAAATAAGTGTAGAAAACTTATGATGATTATTTTAGTAGGAAGATAATTTATATCCAGAAATCCACAAGAAAAACTGAGCATATAATTACTCAGAGTAGACATTTTTGTTTTAGTGGGAAACTTAATCTGATTTTATCATCTCATGTATACAGAACTCTGTAAATAGTTTTTTTCATGAAACCATCAGTTTTAGACTTTTAGACCTATATAATATGCAACAATTTCATGAAAAAAGGTAAAACTCTCTATATAAATTTATCTCAACTCTCACATGAATCAGAATCCACTTCATGTTTGTTCCTGCTCCTAAAGGGCATTGGATGTTCCTTCTTGTATTTGTTTTCACCAAATGTATTATTCTTTAAAGTAATTTTCTTATGAGATATTTTCTACAAAGTTATGGAACTTAAGGACAACATTGAGAAAAGTTCCTAAGGAATTATCATGAAGTATATTTATAAACAAATAACTACTATATGCAATATACAGGAATACTAAAATGTCAAAAAATTCAAAAACTAAAACTAGGAAAAACTAGCATTTTTTTTTCAGTACTTTAGGTTTGGTTACCTGGAAGAAAATGTTTATTTTTTTAAACAATTACTAAGAATTTATTAAGTGACAGCTAATATACTGGGCACTTTCTTACAAACTAAGCAATCCAAATATTAGCTATATGTAACATAAAATATTATTTGCAATGCCATAAGCAAAGAAAAATATTGAATTATCATATAAAAGAAGATGCCTGGAAGAAATCAGTCTAGAGATGGCATCAGATCTCCATGGTGACCCACATTGTTTCTTTTCAATTGTTCTACCGTTGTTAATATATTGGCTTTCATCCTCTTGCTTTTCACATACTGGTAGCAAGATGGTTGTCATAGTTCTAGCTATTCTCCTACTCAAAACAGGAAAAGGGGAAGAAGAGATGTCAGAAGGAATTTTCTTAGAGTGGCTCTCACCTTTCATCGCTGAGGGAAAAAATCTAGAATCCCTAGGACAATCTTCTGCTAACGTTTCATTGTTCAAAATCAGGTCATGTGCTCATCCCTAGCTGCAAGAGAGGCTAGAAAGAGAATTTCTGGAAAGGGGGCGTGAGCTGGCATGACTTGCTATACTATTATGATGCATCCTTTTAGACATAATGCATTGTCTTTCTAAACAAACACAGAGTTCTATTTTGAAGAAAAAGGTGCTTATGGTAGGTATTTGTGGCATGTTGTAGGGACAGTGAATTGGCTAATGGACGGTATCTTTCACTTAGCGATAGAAATCTAGCCAGGTTCTTATAGTTAACAATGACAGATTTGGATCCTAAATCCACCCACATCTTTAGACTCAAGTCCAAATGTTCTTTCCATAATACCTAAGAGGTTTTGAAGGAAAGCTTGGCAGTTCTTCAACACTTAGCTATACTTTTAAGAAGCGTAATTTTCAGCTCTTATTTAACTTCCAAAATTAAAAAAAAGAAATCTTATTCTTTATTACATGAGACATATAATGAGAGAAGACTCGATTCAAATTGATCACTTATAGTACCTATCACCTCACAAAATGGTGACAATGTTTTCCAACTGCACAGTGTTCTTTAAACACTTCAGCTTTAACATGTAAATACTTTAGACAAAGTCTAAAAAATGAGCTTGCCTCTGAAAATAGAAGTGTTAGATAAATATGAAATGACATTTATACTTCATTTTAAAAATGAGCAGTCTTTGTATTCAGTTCTTTGCTTAAAGAGCAGGTAATTACAGAAGATACTCTACGTAATTAAGGCAGACCTTATCTACTTAGTCATTAATCAAAAAATAAAACATAACCTATAAGATAAATTTTCAAGGAAATCCATAAAGAATTTTTGGCATTATCTAAGAAGTTATTGTAACTTTATCATTTTAAAGGGATATCTGTTGAAACAAAATCAAAACTATTATTTTAAATAAAAAAGGTATTCTTCATATGAGTTAACATTTAGCATATCCTGATTTTTTTTAGCTTCTAATATTAATACATTTTGCACATGAATGAAATAATAGCCTAGAAACTATACATCCACTTAAAATTGTTAAAAGGTGAAATTTTTATCTGGTGAAATTCCCCTAGAGGCTAAGAATAAGTTAGGAATGAGAATACCAAGTGGGTAGTACTTTGTATTGCTAGTTCACTTTTCATTAAGTCAACTTGCATATTCTGGTTTCACAGTTCCATATGATTCAAATAAATAATTCACACACTTGGTTCAAAATATGGAAATAATTGTGAGAGATTATTTGGAGTATTTTTGTTTCCAATATCAAATACTTCTGCTGTAAAAGGAAGTCTTGAATATTTTTGAAAAGATTGGTTTTTCCTTGTCTTTCCTATGTATAATTACGTTCATCTCTGTACCCACAATGTTTCTATGATTTACAATTGGGGAATGAGCATGATGGATGAAAGAGTATGGGGTTTGAGATGGAAAAGACTTTTTCACCTATAAAATAGTAGTGAAAATAGCAAATTGCAAAGTTGTTATGAGGATTAGATGTAACACAGGTGAAGAGTATGTATTGTACCCTCATAACAACTTGAAACTTAGCTATTATCACTGTCGTTTACAAGTGAGAAAACCAAGCCTTAGAACTATATATTTATAAAGGTTATATATAAAGAATAATCTTTTTAAGACATTTGGAAATAAAATTTTCAACTTTGTTTCTGACAAAGATTAATATTTTGTGTGACTGATCAATAAAATCATGCTGTAATTGCTTTTAAACTAATACAAAAAAAATTGTTAAGATTTATATATGTCCTCCTTATCCACATGGATGGAGAACACATCAGGCACTTGGCTTTTTTTCTGAAAGAAATTCACAAATACAGATTTTGGATATAAGGTGAAGCCATTCATGTGATATGCATTCAAAAGCATGCCTGCCTATGCGAGATATGAGGAAAAACAAACAAAAGCAAAAGAGCAAAAGCTGAACACCACACAAAAAGCCAAATAATAAAACAAAATCCTCTTTCCAGGAGTTTTATTTTAGTGTATAATACTAATTCATTTGATTCATAACTGACTTTTAGAAAATATATTCTTGAACATATTATGACCACTTGAGCAGCCTTAAACTTTGCTCTTTTCATTTATGCTAGTTAAATTTAAATTTGTTTCCTTAAACAGAGTAATAAACACGTCACGCTCCTGAAAGATCTCCCTTGGTTCCCTACTTCCTAAAGGGTGACAACTGAACTCCTACTATCACTTTTAATGTGTATGATAATTTTCCCTCAACCTACCATTCCTTCCCTTATCTCTGAGCACACTTGTCCATGAACTGGATGCCTTTTTCACGATTCCCTCCTTCTTCCCTCCAAAGTGTTTGAAATGTTAAGACCTGGCCTGTTTGTGTTGATTCTATTCCTGAAGCCATAGGGTGCTTTTTTTTCATACTAATCCTCCAAAACTCATCAATTGGGTATTTTCCATGAAGCCTTTTCTAGTCCTTCTAAATTTTAATAATCTTCTGTTTTTCTTCAGTTGCAAGACACGTGGATCTATATCTATGCATTTCATTCTTCCTCATGTTTTGTAGTGAATTTGTCCTATGTATGAGTTCACAAGCACCATGAGAGTGGGCCATGTTTTATCCTTTTCTGTATGTTCCGCAATATCTATCAAAGGATATTGTAGATCCTCAGTAAATAGTTTCAGAAAGAACTAAAATTTATATTGATTGTATAAGTAATGATTATGTCTGTTTGACTTTATTTTTCCCTTTACAAAAAGGTACGCTCCATAAATTTAAGGACTTGTATCTCATGTGCTTACTAATGTATTCCCAGTACCTAAAAGAGTGTCCTGGAACAAAGACGGCACTCAAAATTTGTTGACTAAATATAATGTATTTATGTATATAAGTCAAATAACCATTGAATGAATATACTATTAGAACCATTTCACCAAAAATTGATATTTTAATAATGTTAATGGAAGATTATTATTGAGAGGCTACTTTGACCACCTGTGACTAACTTTATTGGAGGGAAGGAATCATGATTTGGAAGAGTATTAGAAGAATTGATGGCAGAGGTGCTATCCAAATCTAAGCATCAGAGATTGTAATCCTGTCATTAATATATTTCACATCACCTAGTGGCATTTTTACTCAAATCTATGGATTATATTAACCATATAATTATTATAATTATTCTAATTCCTTATGTACTATTTACAATTCAAAATTCATCATTAGTTAGACAATATACTAAACCCAACTAATAGCATATACAGACAAAATGCAGCTGGGAAAATTTATTTAGCACTGATTGCTGAGATGGATACAGGATTTAATCCAATTGTGTTTTTTGTGAGTCATAGCTAATGTAGGGACCCTATACTTACCTTCTAAATATCAAGCAGAACTAACTGATATCCTTGATGCAAAATATTAAAGTGGACATGGGTCAATCTTGCTGTATGGAAAAGTTATTTTTCAATAGTGGTATATATGTGTGTGTGTGTGTGTGTGTGTGTGTATAATTAAATTAAAATTTGAGTGCACTCCAAGTGTCAGATTGAAAGAAAACTTGTAGTAAATCTTTAGGTGATTTACATTTGACACATGAATAATTACTTAATAATTTGTATGCTCTATACGTTTTGATTTTTGTATAAATATATATTTATGCACATTTATTCTTCAGACGGGATGAGAAAAATATATTAATGTCTGAGTAATTTGAAACTACTTTAGTTTGTAAAAGGTCATTTCAGGCAGGAAGAGATAGTGTTCCTTTAAAGTACAGCTTGCTATCTGTGTGCAAATTGAGCTTATCTCCTGCCTGAAACAGAATTATCTGTTCTTAGGCTTAAGAAAAGCTGCTATATTCAGTACAGTGGTATTTACAAAAGATCTAGCTTGGTAGACACTTTATCTTTCTCTGTGGTTCCTTGTCTTTGTTAGGCAGAAAAGAATTACATGGTGTTATTCCTAATTTGCTGAATAGGTGTGATATTTTACTAATGAAATGAAAATGATTGCTGGAATATGCTTACATGTTAATAAGTGGCAGAGACTCACAGGGAGAAAACACCCTCTGAGTTTTGTTCTTATAATTTCTCTTTGGAAGTCTGTACTGAAATAGCTTGCCCTTTTGTTGTAATTCATGTAAATAATTCTGAATATTCCATTTACATGCCCTTTTAAAATTACTGCCAAAGTGAGACATGTCAAGCCCATAGAATTCTTGATATAGATGAAGCTTTGATCAAATAAAGGGTACTTTACTGGAAATAACATAAAACGACATGTTCTCTTCTCTTCTCCTTCCTAGCTTGTCATTTCTTTTCCCTACCCCAAATCCATGAGAAGACAATGTCTGAGATGATGGACCATTATCATAAACTCCTATAATCACCAGGAATAAAGATTCTGACTAGTAGAAACCTAAAGTATAGAACTACAAGGCACCATATTAGTCTCTCATTCTTTATTATCTTTATTGAAACGAGACAGCTATTATCCAACAAGAAAACTGGCCTTGATCATCAGCTAATGAAGAGTTCGACACTCTCCTGAAATGTGAAAAAAAATCACAGAAAAGTAATCAATCAGATCGGGCAAAAGGGAAGGGAAGTGATGGGGGAAAAAAAGGTCACAAAGACAAAGAAAAAAAAGAAAAGATAAAGTGGAGTAAAGGAACATTGCTTTCTTGATGACAGTGAGATTTTAATTTTGTTACCTAACTATGATATAGTACTCAATCTTGTCTACAACTACCTCAGAGGTAGGATTCACAGGTAAAATACAGGCCAACCATTAAATTTGAATTTAAAATAAACAAAAAATACTTTTAAATGTGAGATTCAAGTTTATCGGAGAGCCTTCCATTTTTATTTCCCCAGTATGGCAAAACAGGAGACACATTGTTTTTTAAGAAGATTAACTCTGCTAGAAATGTTTTCCTGACTTTTTCTGTCTAATACCACAGCTGAGGGAAAAGTGTGGATAGTGGATCCATTTCTAAGGATGCTAAGTGAGTCTATTTGTAAGGACTAGCATATCTCTTTTGGAGTATGATAAGTGAAGAGTTTGACTAATAGCATTAGATTTTCACCCTTAGAAAAGGATAAATTTTCACTTTTGTTAAGATACTACTGTGACACACTAAGTACCTTATTACTTATATAAGGGATCCTACATTCATGCAACTGTTTATTTTCTTAGAGCTCAAATCACATGTAGTAGGTTAAAGTGTAACTGATAGTGTTAGGTCGGGATTCACAGTCCCACCGAACAGAGAGACCAGAGACTCCGAGGCTGCAGTCGGCAAGAGGAGTTTATTGACTAGCTAGAGCTAGGGTCCGAGCCCCAGAGCACCAACGCAGTGGCCTCTTTGCTGGGCAGGGACCCTGGACAGCGTAGGAATGAGGGTTTTATGCGAGTTATTCACGCGGCAACAAGTCGTCCACGCGTTGATCATGTATTCACCTAGTACAATGATTGGTTTGCTCCCTCTGAACACATACCCAAGCTCTATTGTGGTTGGTTAGTCACATTGTATTCCACCTTGCCCCTAATTGGTTCTCTTCAGCATTTTTCTTTGGCATCTTGTTTCAGCATTTTATTTCATCCCATGATACCCTGCGGTTATAGCAAGCAAGCAATTAGCATAAAAACAGAAGTGGTCTGTTAGCACAAGCAGGCATTCTATCATATCAAGGTAGAAGTCTAAGTTAGTAATTAAACAGAAATCTAAGTTAGTAATTAAACAGAAACAGACTTGATATCTTACAATAGGATAGCCACTGAGTGAGAACTAGCAGGATACACTCAAAGGTGGATCAAACAGTGCTTTTGATGTATATACCCAAAGTTCCAGAAGACAGTATTGACTTCAACCCTCTCTTGGATAGCTGTTCAATCACATTTTACCCTCACTGTATGCATAATGTTATATTTACATAGTCAAACCATGCTCAAATACAATCTCACGTATTGACAATATGGGTTAAATCGTTTATAAAAGTTAAGTTAAATTGAGCCTTGAGTAACCTCACAGATAGCCTTAAAACATACGGGTAAACTGTCTCTTTCTCTCTCTCTCTCTCTCACACACACACACACACACACACACATACAAACATACTGAGGTGGAAATTTCTGTTAGCTATCTTTATCAACAAGAAAGTATGTAAATAATAAGATTATATTAGACATAAGTATTATATTTATATCCATATAAATATTAACATGTAAATAGGAAGTATAAGAGATAGAAAATGAAGTCTTCTTAAATTGTGCCTTAAGTTTGTATATAATAATTACATGCATATATAGGAAAAATATTTAGTTAACATTTTTCTTTAGTGTCTAACTCAGTACCCGGCCTTTTATAGGTACTCAGTAAATGATTATTAGTCGCATGAATAGATACATCTTTTACCTTCTTTTACCTTCAATGAGTTCACAGTCCAGTGGATGGATACAGGAAGTTGTAAAAGTGATGCAATATTGCTAGTGTCATGATAGAGACTGTCACATCACATGTTAATACGGGAAAAGACAGGGAGAACACACAATGTACCCATTTGGGGAGCCAGAAAGGCATCCTGAGAAAGTTGACCTTTCATTAAGTGGAGTTAGCCAAGGAAAACTAGGTGAGAAGACAGCAAGGATGTAGAGAGAAGAGTTTATAGGCACAGGGCTGGACAGGTGAAGAAATCCCATGACTGTAGGGACCTTCACTGAAGTAAATACTTCTGAGAGGTGTAAATTTTAATTGAGAGCAGACAAAAATTAAAGCTGAAAAGTTCCAGGGCCTCATTTTATGTCAGATTAAAGAGCTTGGACTTTATTCTGAAAAAACCACTGGGAACCATTAACAAATTTTAAGCAGGGCCTAAAAAGGTCAGATATTCACTTTAGTTGGAACATTTTGCCAATTATATGGAGAATGGTATCTGAGAGGGACAAAAATACAGGCAAAGGGGCCAATTAGGTAATCATTACAGTAATCCAAGGATGAAGTGATAAGAATGGAAAGGTTATTGGTAAAAGTGGTTGGGTGGAGGGGTTCAGGTTGAAGAAATATTTTACAGGTAAAATAATGGGGTTTGGCAATCAGTTAGATGCAGGAAAAAAGAATGCAGAAATATCTAGCAGCAAGTTGGAGATATAAGCATGAAAAATTGAGGAGAAGTCTAAGTTGGAACAAATGAATTAGATTCATCAACTCAGAGACGAAATCTTGAGACTGTGTGAGATCATCTTGTATAGTATGGACAAGAGTGGAGAGCAAGCAAGAAAGTGGAAGGCTAGAGAATGGCAAAACTGAAAATTCAGGTTGGAGAAGAGGGGAGAAGGTAATGGTCAGAGAGGATGGCAGGGAAACACGGCAGTGTGAATCATAAAAAAATAAAAATAAAATTGAGACAAGAAAAACAGTGCTAAATACAGTACAGAAATTCAGCAAAATGTGTCCACATCCAAATAATTTTTAGAATAGCTTTAAAACACAAACTCAACATAGATTGATTGCATTTTCTCACCCTGTTTGGAGAACAGATTTTAAATCGAAATGGTGAGTACTGCAGACTAGTCAGGCTATTTGATAAACATTTTTTGCCCCTTTTAATGCACAGTCTAGCAAAATTTTGTAATGAACTTGATTAGAATTTAAATGACACCTGCTTTAAAAAATCTTTTTATACAGCATTTATTTATAGGATACATTATTCAAGTTCCTAGGTCTATCAGGAAATTAATTACAGTTTAAAATGAAACAAATATATACTGTATCCCCATCTAAATTCCTCAAGAGAGTAATTATATTCTATCAAGCATGAAATACATATCTAAATATTATCTGTTTACACATACTTACATGATAAACTCTAAGAGCCTTTTCAGAGACATTATATGATTTTCATTAAATGCAATAAAACATTCTGCATTTCTCCAAAAGAAGATACTTCTTTTTGATTTCTGACTTTAACAATTGCATCATAGAGCCTGCACATTTAAGGGCCAGTAAGTGTAAGGAAGGGAAGTTCATTGGAAATGAGCTGAAGAAAGATCAGGAAAGGTGGGCATGAGAAAAGGTCATGAAAAAACAACCAGTTTAGTTCTACGACAGTTGGTTCAGAAGTAGTGAAACTAACAGAGAAGATGCTACATGATTTATTTATTTAGACACATAAACTCTTTGGCAATTTGTGCCCCAAGAAATTTCTTGCTGGACAGCACCTTCCTTAAGGCTAAGTTTACTATTATGCTGCGTGGTTTTATGAATCCGTCTGTCCTTACTGCTTCTCATCTCCTGTCATTTGCTGTCACCTCATCACCCCCAGAAACTTTTTTTCTCTACTGATAATCCATAGATTCATATCATTAACTATGTACAGAAATGGACTATTCTTTGTTGAAGCACTCCTCGTACTATGGCAATCGGAGGGGATCACAAGGTGTCCCCTGGCCCCGTCCTGGCAACAAAAAGCCCATCCAATACTATTAAAATACAAAATGTCATCTTCTCCTTCCCCTACATATTAGAAGACTTACTAAAGATTTTTATTTTTTCCATAAATAATGTTATTCCTAGTTACCCATTTTAATTTTTTTACAAAACCATAGTTTTGATTATTTGCATTTCACATAGTCCATAATTTGACTATTACATTTAATACAAGGAAAAGCTAAGAAAGAAGTGACATAGCTCGTCCGATTTCACAGGCTTGACGTCAGGTCCGTCTGCCCCCAAGCAGCTGCTCTTACCACTGTAGCCCAATGACAGGGCTGTTTGGCTGGACCACTGCAGACATGGGCAGGCAGTGGCCAGTCGTGGCTTCACCAGCAAGAAATCCCAGCCAGGGGCTGCTCTTTGTCCTCTTGGGTTGACTTGGCTCCCTGGGATTTGCATTCACCCAAGCATGCCACTAAATGTCTGTTGATTCTTGGCAATCAGAATTCTCTCTTCAGTGATAGTACTTGGTATAATATTTGGTGGGCTTTTCTAAAAGTTAACTCCCGCATGAGAAAAAAGCCAAAGCAATTTTTCTTTAAATTTGATTCATTTTCCCTGTGTTTGTTAGGATGGATTTTAGTCTAAGTGTTAGAGAACTTATCACATGCTGGCACATGGGAAGTAATTCCATCATTACTGATGTAGTAAATGAAATTTAGTACTGACAATCTCATTTATTTTCTTTGGTATTTCTTAAAAAGAGCTTATTGGCCAAGGACAGAGTAAAATATCTAAACCTCCAGACCTTATACTTCCACAATGTACCTTAAAAAACTGAAAAAATTATTTCTGGTAGGGAAAAAAGTTTATGTAAGTCAGTTGAGAGTGAGCATTTGATGACTTATAGACAAAATCATGGCTAACAGCGAGGACTCACTTGGTTCACATAGCAGTTACTATGGTAAGGACACTGGAGCCAAATCTGCCTAACTGCATCCTGGTTCTACCACTTACTAGCTGCACCATCTTGGGCAAGTTATTTACCTTCTCTGGGCCTTAGTTTTTCTTCTCTGTAAAATGGAGCAAATAATATTGCCAGTCTCAAGCTTGTTACAAGAGTTAAATGGGTTGAGGGTTCCAAAAACACTATGCTTTCAGAAAGCTCTATAATAATTTGTCAGATAAAATAAAAATAGATTGTTACTGGTGACTACAGTAAATTGGTTTTCTACATGTTTTTCTACATTTCTATGGAAACCTAGTAGAAATTGTGGGGTTTTTAATGGACTTTTATTCACATTTCAGTCTTTGTCTTTAAATGATCACTTTGTTGCTAATCAAGCATTAAGAAATGGAAGTAGCAAAAGGGTTGAGTTTGTAAAAAAATGTTTTAAAATTACATTGAGGTGTTGAAATTTGGCTTCAATTAAATTGAACTAATTTCTAAGTGTTCCCCAATTCTAATTTCCAAGGTAGAGTTTATTGCTCTCTCTTTTGTGCCTCATCCGTACCTCTGTTCAGCCTCTCTCCTGGTCCTTATTACGCAGTGAATGGCTTGATGTGTTTATATGATTGATTCTACCACTGGACTATAAGATCTTTGAGAGCATAGCCTATGTTGTGATCATTTTATTTTCTCCAGGGACTGGTAGCACTCTAGGACAACATGAGCCCATAATGAAGGTTTACACTGAATTGAATAATTGTCTTTGTGATTTCTAACCTAATAAATAAATTATTTTATTGATTTATTCCTCAAGTATTTCACAAAATTATTTTCCCCCACTGTGGGGCTTCCTGGTTATTCTTATTTCTTCTTATGCCCTCATTCTCAGGCCTCAATTAGCACTTTTTTTTTAAAATAAATCTTTGTTACTCGTTTTATTTTCATTAAAATATAACTTTTCTATAGCGTTTCATGGTTATTATTTCACTTTAACTCCAAACTTTGTGATTTTGAGCAATATTGTAGATGAGGAAATTGAAAGAAAAACAGAGTACATAAATTTATTAAGATTCACCAGTTAGAGGGAAAGTCATGTTTCTAAGCTTCGTATCCTGCATTCTCCATCAACCTTCCTTCCTTTCTCTCTTGAAATCCCTAGAGGGAGTAGCCATTTAAGAACTATTGCCTGAGAACTTTGAGCAGGGAAAGAAATAGCAGCAAGCTCAAAAACTGTAATATTTTAAATATGGTGTGCATTAGGTTTGAATAGGAAGGTATCATTGCTTTAGTTAACAAGTAAAACAGCTAGCTAGAACTTTCAGGTGGTGAAGTCAGACCCAGAAGGAACAATAGAAGGGGTGGAGTCAGTCCCCCACCAAAAATATAGGATTCCAAGCAATGAATAATCAGGGCATTATTTTACATGCGTGAGTTGATTATGCAAAGCTGGAAAGGAAGTTGCTTTCACAGAGTAAATGCTGTACTTGAAGCATTAGAGGTGGGTGATTGCTTTTACTAAGTTGGGCTGAATCATTTCAACACCTCAATGTAATTTTAAAACATTTTTTTACAAACTCAACCCTTTTGCTACTTCCATTTCTTAATGCTTGATTAGCAACAAAGTGATCATTTAAAGACAAAGGCTGAAATGTGAATAAAAGTCCATTAAAAACCCCACAATTTCTACTAGGTTTCCATAGAAATGTAGAAAACCATGACCCTAAGACTCAGCTGTCTTTTCTTTTCTGTTGGATCATTTATAGTGAACTTATGTGTTCCTAAACACACTTGAACACACTCAGAAGAGGCTATTGACTTAATAGCTCCTTTTATTTCCAAAAATGAAAAGACAGATTTAATACTATAGTTAAAACTGTGACTATAATCTGGAAGATATGTAGTAGTCAGTTTTTCCAGAGCAAGTGTTTATTTGACACATGCAGGTATCCAGTTGTGAATTTTATGTGTTGATGTTCTTTATGGCTGTGGTCTTCACCCCTTAGGCAGACCAATACCTGTCCTTGGCCTGTTAGGAACTGAGCCACACAGCAGGAGGTGAGTGGCAGGCTAGCAGGGAAGCTTCATCCATATTTATAGCCACTCACCATCCCTCTCCTACCCCGGTCCGTGGAGAAATTGTTGCCTTCCATGAAACTGGTCCCTGAAGCAAAAAAGGTTGGGGATTGCTGGTTTATGGATTTGCTTTTTGACTACTCATGATAAAGTTAAACCCGACATGGTTTTGCATAAAATGTCAAGAACAACCCTAAATCCTTCCAACACTTTTGAGTAAACCAAAATTAAAATAGGAAAGAAAGGAATCAAATTGAAACTAATTTCATAGTGCCCTGTTATTTCTTAATTCTGACTATCCTCTATAGAAAGGATAGCTATTAATAATTATTTCATATGCTTGTTGAAAACTTGTTTATTCAGAGTTATGTTGTATAGAAAAGCAAATTAAAATATAAATGAAATCTGCTCATAGCATGTGTTAAGAAAAAAGAAAAAATATTGGATGTGGGAAATATTAAATTTTGAGTACTTGGCTGTGATTTCCAAACCTGAGCACTTATTAGTTGAAATTTGAGATTTCAGAATAAACAAAGATTTTGCCTTATTAGTTAATTATATTTCCAACATATATTTATATCTGTAGATATTTCCATAGCATAATGATATTTAGAAAATATCAAATTAAGAAAATAGCTAAAGCACATAGTAATCAATATTAGATGCATGTGGATGTGGAAAAATTTGTTGTTCCTATATAGCTCATGTAAAAAAAAAGTCTCTCAAATACATTCAATAGTGTTGTTGAAGTCTAATCATTTGCTACATGCTCATGGCGACATAATCCAGCATCTAGTGGCAATTTCTATTTTGCAAAAATAAATGACCTGAATGTTAATTTTAATGTAGTGGCATGTTAAATCTAAACCACGTTAAAATATTCCCATGTTTGGTGGAATGTGAGAATAAAATTGGAATTGAAATCAGTCAGTAGTTATCTGGATTTTTGAAAAGTATGGCCACTGATTTAGGGCTAGAGTTGTTTACTACACAGATTATAAATCATATAGAATATTTGCTAGTTGTTTTAGTAGAGTATTTATATTACAACTATATAAATGCAATGAATACTGCTATACAGGTAGTATACTATTTATGTTATTTATTGAATGGTCATCTAGCTTAAAAAAATCTATCATTAAGCTCTAATTATTTATTATGCATGGTGCTGTAGTCACAAAGGAGTAGATACCTAATGGAGCTTTCAGATTTCTGTGAAAGGAAATAATATTTTTAAGAGGGTAATAGCAATAGAACATAGACTCTACTAGTTATTTCTATAAAGGTTTTCTCAGTCCATTTAAGCAATAGCCTGATCTTATAAATATTGCTGTGCCCACTTTATGAGGGAGGAAACTGAGGAAGAGGGAGGTTAAAATAATTCAAACGGATTGTGCAATAATTAAGTGCCTAACCTGAATCTTGAATTCCAATTTTCTGACCTCAAATCTAATACAGATGATAGTGTCAACAACATGCTGTACCACTGATCGATGAAAAGAAAAATTATTGTGTTCTCCAACTGTTAGGAAAGACTTAATTGAATATATTTGACATAAAATGAGGTTTGAAGAACAGCTAGGCCTTCTGAAGCAGAGAGGGAGGGTATCTTGGGGAAGAAATCCAGCATAAGCAAAGGCAATAAAATGTCTAACCATGAAACGATGGCTAAGCCATTTTAGTTGTTATGGTAGGAGGTAGAGAAAATGTACACTTCGATCGGTTTGCACAGAGCACCAGACTAAAACTATAATGAACACGATGTATGCATATCGTGTGGCAGAGAAGCACAGCAAGAGATGGGGAGCAAAGTGCAGGGCATGATTTGATTACATGTTGTGAAAATAAAGAACGTTGAGCATTGCTCATGCAGGTGGGAACACTAGCAGAGGAGAAAACGTGGTGTTTCAGGCCACAGTGAACACTTTGTGCATTTCTGGGGTGATTTTCCATTCAGAGGATTACTCAAAGCAGTAGATAATTATGCTATTTAAATATTCAAGTAATATGGTTCTGTAAAGGGGCTTTTGGGCAAACATATTTTAGTTTCATCATTAAACTAATTCAGTTTTTCTAGAATCTATGACCTACCACCAGCAACGGAGCATTTCTGAGGCCTTCTGGGCAGATGTAATAGACTAGAGATAGTTGAAGACAAATTCCTTGCAGAGAAAGATTTGTGAAATCCTGCAGGGAACCAAGGAAACTATACTCCCAAACACTGTCCCCTGCAGAGAAGGCTTTATCATTGACTGTCTCTTTGCACTTCAAAAAAGCCTTGAACTTGTGATAACTACTGTTACCTTATATATAAATCTCACAGAATATTATGGAAATATTGATGGTTGTCCTAAATTATGAATGGAGGCTCTATTCTTAATAGACATTTTGTGTTCATAAATATAACTTCTTTCTCTGAATATACAAATGAAATATGTATTGGGAAGTGAAGATGAATTTTTAAAACACTATTCATTATATACATTTGCAGAACACATGCCTTCTCCCCAAATTACGCTGAATTCCGGGGATATAAAATAAAATAAGACATAGTTCTTTTCTAAAGAATGCTCAGGAATGCAAAGAATGAATGTATAATTTGTTCAGCTCCTTTCTTATTTTCAGAAAATATTTGAATTCTAATGCTTTGCAAGAATGTGTCCAAGTTGCTTGTATGTTACTCCTGGATTGAGTTAATTTCAAGTAATTACACCTGTGATTATTCCAGGACAAAATTTTTTAGCAGATTACCATGTTGTAGGTAACATGAAGAGAATACATAACTTGTTATTATAATTATTATTATTATAACTTGTCTCTACTTTTACTTCATGTGGCTCTGGAGCAGAAACATAATGATGTCATATATTAGCCTAGATTGCATAAATGTTCACGTGTGAATGACGTTTGTGTCAGATAAATGGTTAAAAGAATCCTCTGAAATTTTATTCTGTGCCACATCTTATCTCTGTATTTGTTTCTGTTCATAAGATGACACCTCAAATGATGTCATATGAACATGCCCAAAATCCATTTAAATATATAAATATATTTAAATATATATATGTGTGTTCATATAGAGAGAGAGAGAGAGAGGGAGAGAGAGGAAATTCCCAATACCCAGAAATATTGCATGTCTTGTTCATGGCCTGATAATTTTTTTATTATTTTTGTCTTTAGAAATGCATTTAGAGAGTATGATTTAAATATTAAGAGAAAAAGTATTCCAACGACCCTCCAAAGACTCCTCTTTGGAGATTTCTAAGCCCTTTTGATCAGGATTTGTGCAATGAAGTCCAACAAAAATCCCTACTGCTGAATGTTCTCTGTTGCACTTTAAAGAAGGAGCAGCTATTTAAAACTAGTTCTATACAGTTTTCCAGGATTCTTTCTTATCTTCCTTTGATTTGGAACTTTGTGTTCTTCTGTGATTTTAATGCACACTTGAGTGCCCCATAAAGCGTGAGATGGATGAATTAAAGCAATGGTGTGAAAGTAGATTCTACTTTAAGGCACTTTCTCTTTTGTTGCTTTTTCCTCAAAGTACCTTTAGCAAGTCATATTAAGATTTAAGTATTCCAAATTCATGGATGTTTCTACAGGCATATAGAAATTCTTTCTAAATAGACGAGTCTAGTGTTCCTTTTGAGGATGCTGTTGATGTGATTAGTTATTTTTTGTAAAAAAATAAGATCTGTTATTATTTTTAAAATGTAGATGGGCACAAAAACAAATTTCCCTCATTTGGAACATATTGTGGTTCATATCTTCAACAAAATTGAATTGTTTACGCTCTGTTAATTTATCAAGTGAATATATATCTTCCTATTAAGAAAATGGTTTGTCAGATGTCATAAAGCATTTTTTAACAGTAAAGGTCACATTTTATTGCAAAAACCTGTCAGTGCTTTATGTCCAAGCTGTGAAATGTTATTGCTTGAGGGTGATTATGTGGGAGGGGGCTGTGGTTAAGAATGCCTTTCTGAGACCAGCTATGATTTACAGCAGCGAATGGAGAATTAAACCCTTAATTGAAGCCTACAGAGCAGTACCTGGAGGCTAGATTCAGCCTGAAATTTGATTCAGACAATTTTCTTAGTCAAGCCCCTATGGGCTTACCAGTTGATTCTCATGAGTTTTGATTGTGATTGAAAAGACAAGCTGTTTTCTGCTCTGCCCTGAACTTCCCTAAGGTAAATCCCCAGTTTTAGTAAGCTTCTTGATTAACGTGGAGGGAGAGTTATCAGAGAGAGAGAGAGAGTGAAAGAGAGAGCAGGATTTTAACTCTTTCCTAAAATCCCAGAAAAAAAGTATCTTGCTACATCCGATATTCTCTAGAGGAAGTTTCCCACTTAGGAAACTGATAAATCTGCCCTTCCTGAAATTATGACGGAACCACGGCTATGGCTCTATGCACTTGCTATATGCCTCTTTAAAAGAGGGGTGTGTGTATCAGTCACCGGCAACTTGTATTCATTTGGGCCACACCAGGTATCACTAGTGGGCGGCTGACTTAGATGTGACACAAATGGCAGTCCAGACGTTGCATGGAACCTGAATCAATTTTTCCATTCCTTTCTATCTATAAGCGCTACTCTTGTTTGATCCAAAATATTTTCTATTCATCTTATCTTTCTTTGGCATGTCTTACAGTTTGCTAAATTATTTACTCTATTAACACATCTTATAAATTCTGCCTTGTCTCTCATACTAGCTTCCTGATTACTATGCTTGACATATCCCGGGAGTGTTGCCTCTATCTCTTAAGCTTATACTTTGCTTGTTATCTATGCTTAATACTTACGATTGCCAACCATCTTTTTTTTTTCTTTTGTCCTCTATAGCAGAATTCAATATTTTCAGATAATGCAGCAAATTCACAGTAAGTATTAAATGCCTAAGATATGCAAGGTGATGTGCCGGGTGTTAATGAAGATAGAAAGACAAAATATAATCCCCAATTTAAGTTTTTGGAATGGTGAAGGAGCTATGTTATTTACCTAAAATTATAATGCTACGGAGGTAGAAGCTTCTGTGCAATAGACGCAGACAAGACAAGAAATGGGATTTAGAAAAATGAATTTGGAAGTGGTGTATAACATGGGTCATGGGAGAAAAGATTAGATGAAGGAGGTCGTTTCATTGGTCTAGGAAAGTAATAATATCCTAAGCCACTGTGGTGGTTATGAGAAAAGAGAGAAAGGGTCAGACACAAATTATAGTTTGGAAGTAAAATTAACATTGCTTGGTGACCTACTGAATACAGGAGCAAGGGCAGGGAGGAAAAAAGATAACCTTAACCTTTTGAGCCGAGGTGAGAATGGCCATAAACAAATAAAAATAGGAACATAGGGAGTGGAGCCAGCTGAGGCAAAAGAGTGGTTTTCCAGCTGGAAGCACATTGAGTGTGACATTCCCACAGGATATCTACAGAGAGGTGTAAGGCAAACAGAAAATGCCTAATAGAAGGATGGCCAGGAATAAAGATTTGTGAATCATCTCAATAGAAGAGAATGTTCAGCCAAGAGATTTGTTTCTATCTTTAAGGAAAATAATATGGAGTCAAAAGAGAGAAAGTGATGGGAGCTTGAGAATTAGCAGCATCACAGGGTCAGGGCAAATGAAGGAAATCGGGGCAGAAGCAAGAGGAAGTAGAGGGTGGGGTGAGGTAGATGCAAAACGCGAAGTAAGGAGTTGTCCAAAGCCTGTTGGGGAAGGCAGGACTAGAGGACTGAGAAGTCACAATTAGACTTAGCCAATAATAATTTACAGATGGCTTTGGGGAGAGAGATTTCAGTAATGTGGTGGGACAGTAAATTACATTTCAAGGTATTTATGAGTGAGAAGTGATAAATTAGAGGCAGTGAAAACAAATCTGCCTGGTTGAAAGTTTGCTAATACAGGAGAGATGCAGGACAGTAGCAAGAATGAAGAAAAGAGTTGGGTTACATTGCTTGTAATGATTTTTTTCCAAAATAACTTACATAAGAGCAGATTGAGGTGGTCAAAGACGAAAATGAATGTGGAAGAGTAAGAACAAGCTCAAGTAAAAATGCAGTTACTGTTTTATAAGCAAATAAATTTGGTAATAGGACATGAAGAAAATATTAGAAATTTAGTTATTGAAGCATCTGATTTTGAGATAATGTAGACATTTGATGATGTAATGTCATATTTTATTGAAGGACCCCCACTACACGTAAGGTAGTATTAGGTAAAATATTTACATAATTCTTTTATTCCATGGTTTATGGCTGGTTTTTATAGTTTTGAAGACTTGTTACCATACTTATACTTTGATTCATCCTGAACATGTACATTTTATGTAATCATTGTAAAGAGATTGTACTTCATAGTCTAAAGACTCATACTGATGCTCTTAAAATATAATATTTTATATATGGGAGTATAGTCCTATTAATGTTTATTTTATTAAAAAATGATAAAGTATATTAGTCTAATAATATTAATAGCAATAGCAAATTATTTATTAGTGGTGCTGAGATTGAAGATGTCACTGATTTGCAGATGACTTCCTAGGGAAATAATGATACTTTCTGACTGTGAGTGAGATTATACTTATTAGCATTGCTGAATAATCTTATAGAGAATATTCACAGACAAAAATAACAGCCAAATAACTTTACCCCAAGTTTTTTTCCTGAAAGAAATGAAGATGTAGAGATTTTGGTTTTTTTTAAAGATTTGCTTTGACTTCAGTTATTTTGGCATATGTGTCAGACTTCTACTCAATTATATTCAACAGATATTCACTTAATATGCATCCTTGATGCTGGTCCTTGCTAGGTCTGGGAATGATCTGATCAAGATGACAGACCAGTGGTCTTTGCCCTCACAGGATCGTATATTCTGGTGGGGTAGATTACAAAGGAGAATGAGAAACACTTAGAAACCATAATACGATCATCTAAATCTTGAGGGATTAGGGAGCATTAGTTAGGTTTCTGGTTTGAGAATTGAATGCACTGTGGTACTTTTTCAGATAAATAAGTTTTAAGAGAACATAGCTCATTCAAAACTCTGAGTACAAATTAGGAAGTTGACATATATGAAATGGTGAGCAGAGTAGAGCCTTTATCCTAAGGGCAATAAGGAATCATTGAAGAGTTGTAAACAAAATGGTGACATGATCAAAATTGGGCTTGTCAACGATCATCTGATCAGTGGGGAGAATAAAGTGGGTGAAGCAGCCTGAAGCCAGGAAGCTTCAACAGGCAACAGCTGAACCGACGCAGACAGTACATGATGGTAGCCCAGGCTGGTGCTGTCTGTGCGATTAGAGAAGATCTGAGGGATCCTTGGGATGTGGAGTCTGAAGTTGCTGGTACTTATCTGGATATGAGGAATAAGAGACAGCGAGGAAAGAATCGAGGATGCCCAGATTTCTGGTTTGGGTGATTGAGTAGACTGAGGTGCTTTTCTCAGAATTAGGAACCACAGGAAGAAGATCTAGCCTGGGGCAGAAGCTAATGACCTCCGTTTCGGGCACACTGGGTTTGAGCAATCTCTTGGGCCATGCTCATGGAGTTGTACTGTGGGCCTGAGGTTCTGGAGAGAGAAAGTCAGCAGCTGTGGACCTAGGGATCATGGCCCTGGCCTGGTGGGAGCGGTTATTCTGGGATTGTGTGCAGTGAGAAGAGAACCTAGAACAGGATTGGTAAACTCTGTGTATGAGGAGCCAAATATTTTTACGTTTGCAGGTTATATTGTCTCTGGCACAACCATTGAACTCTGCCTCTGCCATTGTCACACCAGAGCAGCCACAGACAACACAAGAGAGAATGGGTGTGGCTGTGATACATTCAAATGTGTTTATGGATGCAAAAATTTGAATTTCATATGATTTCCACATATTATTAGATATTATTCTTCCTTTGATTTAAAAATTTTTTCAGCCATTTGAAACTGCACAAACCCATTTTTAGTTCATGGACCAGATCAAAAGCAATGGGCCAGGTATGATTCAAATGCCACCATTTGCTGATCCCTGGCCTAGGATGTTACCTTCCAGCTAGAAGAATCCAAAGAAGAAGTGACAGGTATTAGGTCAGAAAGGCAGGAGAAAAATCTAGAACAGGAAGTAAAAAATATATATAGCACATACTTTCGAGTGAGAGCCAACAACTGCCAAACAGTTACAATTTGCAGTGACGATTGAGATTTATGAAGTTAGGTGCTTGAAGAAAGGCAGCCATCCATTGCCATCCCCTGTTCCTCTTCCTGCCCACCACTCCCAACCCTTACAGCATCAGTTCAGGTGTCCAAGAAACCTGAGTTCTATTCTTGGCCATCTGTTAATAGCCAGTTCATTAACTTCTTCTGTCTCAGTTTACTTTTCTAGAAGACAAAGATAATTTGCAGAATGAGAGAGAATGAATGACAAGACCTGAGTGTATGTGCTAGAGCTCAAGTTCACAGAGTTTGGGTAAAAGTAGAGCAGATGTCATGTAGGAAGCACCTAGCAGAATGTATGAAATATATTTAAATGCTGTTCAGATGTTCTTTCTCCTTCCCAAATATTTGCAATCTGATGTCCTGTGTGAATCCTAATTGTTTGTAGGGAAATGATCTGTTTTGCCTGGTTGCAGAGAAGAATGGATGGAAGTGGTTCAATCAATCACTATCAATATCACTATCAGTCAATACCTGTTGATTAAGGAACTGAATGATGCCTTTTATAGTGTGAATAAACATAGGCTCTAAAAGATGCTTGAACACAATGACTTCTCAACAATTGCAAGTTTCTTGAGATAACGGTACTGCTGGTCATTACGTAATTGAGTTCAGGTGCTGGAGGAATTTGTATGTTTGTGCATGCCAAAGGTCACTAATGCAATAAAATTTGTGAAGCAATTGAAGGAAGGGAAAGGAATGATTTGTGTTAGAATCCAATTTGCCATTTATTTGACAAAGACAGGCAAGCTTAGGACAAGTTATTTAACCTCCTCACTAAGCCTCAGTTTCATTATCTATAAAATGTGGATAAACTGCCTCTTTGTGGGTTATGGTGTGACTTAAATGAGAGGACATAAGACATCCAGCACAGTGGCTGATGTGTAGTAGGTGCCCAATAAATATTAGTTCCTCTCTTTCCCTTCCTCTTATAAGAAAATCAATTTTGCCCTTTATTTCTGCTTGCTCTGGACCGTTTGCCTTAAAGAACAAAGCTGAAGGAAAAAGAAGAGTTTTATTGATGTGTTTGCAAACGAGTTGTTGGGAATGCAGAATCTGTTACATTTGAAGTAAATAAATTCCATTGTGATATGAGCCTTGTGCAAAGCTAAGGAGAGGTCTATAATTTGTTTTATTTAAAACATTAAATTATGATGGCTCGCTTAATAACTCCAAACTACTAAGCTAAACTGCATTTGTGTTCAGCAGACAGTCATAAAAATCCCTGTTAGACATTTAATTACTGCACAAATTGTTTTATATAGCACTTTAAAACAAACGTGTTGATTTGCCAAAAAGAAATAGAGTCATGATTGTAAAAATACTAATCTTTTTAAATATATAAATGTAGCTATGAGAAAGTATTCTATTATATAGAACTCTTTACCCCTTAAAGGCTTGTCACTCTTTTGCAATCCTGTCCATTTTTAAACATAAAAGTTCATATGCAGAATCTTTTCACATGTACAAATTAGAAAAAGATTCGTTGTGTCCTTATGAAAGAAATGCTGTGTTGTATTTATTTCTTAATGGAGATTTACACTAACATTCATTAATACGAATTTATAGAATCAAATTCGCAAAGACAAGTCTCAGTCAACGCTTGAGTGAATCATGGAGTGAGTGAGTGTAGACTAAGGAGGGCAACTGTTACCGTGGCGCAGGGTGGGGCTGGGGTAGGTGAAGTGGTTATGTGTTGGTCTCTTTAGACAAACCGATTCTGAAGTCATCAAGCAAAGTTCCTCGTGTCTAAGATAGAGAAACTATTTTCCCAAGAGTATTCATGTGATTTTTATCAGTACTTTGTTTGTGAAAATGCTAGTTCTAAATTCAATTCAGGAGGGCTACACTATGACTTGAATTCTTTCAGAGGAGAGGAGTTTATAGTGGTAAAATCCTCTTTAAGTCTCTCTTGCTTTATCTTCTAAACTACAGCATATTTTGGCAAGATCAGTTAGAATTGTAACTGGTAGCTATGCAATAGATCGAATATACTCACGTGTGTGCATGCACACACACAGAAATTTCACTTAAGTGACCCACATTAGGCACCATCTCATGATTTTGATCTAATCATTAAAAATATAGAGAGAAGATGGCCGGGTGCGGTGGCTCACGCCTGTAATCCTAGCACTCTGGGAGGCCAAGGCGGGCGGATCACTCAAGGTCAGGAGTTCAAAACCAGCTTGAGCAAGAGTGAGACCCCATCTCTACTAAAAATAGAAAGAAATTAATTGGCCAACTAAAAATACATAGAAAAAAATATTAGCCGGGCATGGTGGTGCATGCCTATAGTCCCAACTACTGAGGAGGCTGAGGCAGGAGGATCACTTGAACCCAGGAGTTTGAGGTTGCTGTGAGCTAGGCTGATGCCATGGCACTCTAGCCCGGGCAACAGAGTGACACTCTGTCTAAAAAAAAAAAAAAAAAAAAAATAGAGAGAGAAGGGAAGGGAAGCCAGGAGAAAAGATGGATGACAGAGAGACAGAGATAGAGACAGAGAGAAACAGAGAGATATGGGGCCATTTTCTCATTAACATATTCTTTCATTGAACTTTTCTTCAGGTACATTCTATTATTCTGGCCTTGTAGTTGCAAGGAGGAATTAGAACTGCTACATGTAAAACTCATACTTATGATGATAGAGAAAGAAATATAAATAATTGAAATATATAAATACTTTAAATCAATTATAATGAGAGGAAAATATAATCGTGAGCACTAACTCACTTTAGAAAATGAAAAAAAAAAAGGCTTCCAGAATAAAATGAAATCATTTAATGCGTGTTGGTACTTCTAAGAGTCTAATATAGTAATGGAATCTGTTTTGTTCTGGGCTTTGTTCTCACAAGGAGGAGTGGGGTATGGTCCTTGTCCTCCAGGATATTACATATACATCACATTAGTCACATTAAGACACCTGTTAACTAATGGAAAGGAGGGAGACAAATCAAGGAAAATTTTGAAAATTGTATCACCAAGAAAGACAAGGAAATGGACAAGACTGTGACAGTGAATAGCCACCCCCATGCGGGTTATCGCCATCCACCTAACCAAGTTGGAATTGATGGAATCTTGGTCTATAAGAAAGATTCTCTTTGAAATTAACAGAACCATCTTTTCCAGGTTTTCTTGTGCTATTCCAGACTCAGTATTCTCCATTTGTTTCTTTATGCTGGCAAAAATATGGATCACTAATGGAACATTGAATCCTCTTTAAACTGTTAAATTCACAAAATTCAGACAACAGAAAGAAGTAACTGTAAAAACATATATGGTATCTTCAGTGTGAGTGGCAGTTACATCCAATCAACCCACCGTTGCTGGATTTGAGGACGGAAGCATTTGAAGTGAATTTTATCATAAAGTAAAAACTTAGATTTTACTGTACTTCATAAAATAATACATGGGAACCAAACTTTGGAGATTCTCTTTAATTAATTCCGAGGAAAGGACTGGAAACAAAAATTTTAAAAATCTTTGCATGGGAAGCCAATTGTCAGTCGAGAGTGAGAACCATTACCCTAAAGTCTGGAAGGAAGCAAGTCTTAGGCTGCTAATATCACAAAGTTTCCATGTTCATTTATTTCATGGTTTTCCTCTTCCCTACAGGAAGTACCACTTTATGTGCAAGGATTATGATAATATTAGTAAAGTAGTAAAATCCTCATTTATTTCTAAATAGTTTAATTTTTTTTTTTCTTTTTAGAGGTAGCAGGAGAATAACACATTATTAGCCAAATAGCACTAAGTCTATGTTTAAAGTAGCTATAGTAACATTTTTAGTCTTATATACTTACAGAAGGTGCTACAGTCTTTGAAGAGTTTTACTGGTGAATGGGTTCAGATGCCAATATCATGCAGGAGGAAAAATGTCCTAAGCCAAAGATACCTTTTTTCCCCCTATTTCCAGAATTGAGTATTTCAGTCTTAATAATGTGAATACAGGCCAACAAAGAAAAATTGAAAATGATATTCAAATTTCAATAAGGAAAACCACACTTTATAGTTTCTTAGTGACTTTGTGATATGATGGGTAGTGAACAAGGTATGATTTCCACTTTTTCAAATCTGAATTGAATCACAGTATTTTTTGTCTACATTTTGTTCCTTTTTCAAGTAACATGCTGCCCTTAAAGCGAAGATAAGTACATGAAGTAGACAAATTATTGGATTTGGATACTCTAGTTTCTGATTAAATTCCAGCCTGTGTAACGTTGAATATATTACATTATTTATTGAAACATTTTTATCTGTCTATGCTTATGGCAGGCAGAATAAATGCCCCCCAAAGATATCTAGGTCCTAAACCCAGGAGACTATAAATATTTTACCTTATGTGGTAAAAAAGACACTGCAAATGTGATTAAGGACTTTGAAATAGGGAGAATTTTCCTGAATTATCTGGGTGTGCTCAATGTAATAAAAATGTCTTTAAAAGTGGAAGTGGGAGGTAGAAGAAGGGAAGCAGATTTTATGACAGACGCAGACTTTGGAATGATGAGATGTGAGAAGGAATCAACCCACCGTTGCTGGATTTGAAGATGGAAGGTATCCATGAGCCAAGAAATGTGGGCAGCCTCTGGAAGCTAGAAAAGGCAAGGAAATGGATTGTCCCCCACAGCCTCCAAAAAGGAACATTAGCCTTGCTGTCACCTTGATCTTAGCTAAGTGAAACCCATGTCACACTTCTGAAAAACTATAAGATAAAATTTGCATTGCTTTAAGCCACTGGCTTATGGTACTTTGTTACAGGAGCAATAGGAAACTAATACAGATTTTAGTATCTGGAAGTGGTATACTACTTTAACAAATACCTAAAAATGTGCAAGTGAATTTGGAATTGGGCAAAGGGCAGAGGCTGGGAACATTTTAAAGACTATGATAAAAAATACTCGATTGTCTTGAACAGACAGGTAGTATAAATATGGATGTTAATGACTCTGCTGGTGAGGACTCAGAGTAAGGGCAGAGCATGATAGAGAAAACATATCACCCTAGAGAATACCTAAATCATTGTAGGTGGACTGTTAGGAGAAAGGACAGTGTCCTTTACAAGGACACTGCTTGTGAAGTGACATAAGGAATGAAGACCATGTTATTGGAAACTGGGGGGAAAGGGTATCCTTGTTATATAATGGCAGAGACTTAGGAGAATTGTCTTCTACAGTTACGTGGAAAGCAGAACTTGTATGTGATGAACTTCGATATTTATATGGGAAGATTTCTAAGTAAACTGTTGAATATGTGGCTTGGTTTCTTTCTTGATGTTTATGCTAAATGTGAGAGCAGAGACATAAACTAATGAAAGAGCTGTTAAAACAGGACTTAATGATTTTGCTAAGTCTCAGCCTACCCAAATGGCAAAGGATGAAAAAGTTAAGAGATTCGCTAAAAGAAAAGTGTGGTCTAGAGAAAAAGCCTACAGTGAATCCAAACAAACTTTTACTAGTATATCAGAAATATCAAAAGGTCAGAATAGTCAGTCATACGAAAAGGCTCTTTGAGGAGATTAAATGTGACTCATAGATCACCTCAGCCATCCAAGTGAAGGCAAGAATAGAAATGTGATTATCTAGAAAAAAAAATCTTCAGAGTAGTCTTTTGTCTAATGTGGCGTGAATTTTATGACATACATGGGAGACCCACAAGATCCTTGAGAAATGCGAGCCAGCAGAAAAATTGTCAGCTTGGATTGGAGAAGACATAAAAAGTACCAAATGAAAGAAGGTTATCAGACCACCAAAATGCTACATGTAGGAAACAGATAAAAGTCCTCAGCTGCGTACACGTGCTTCCATTCATGAAAAAGAAAGGATGACTCTGAGGGTGGAGCCACAAGCCACAGAGTATTATTCCCAAGCTTTAAAAGCAAATGGAGTTTGCCTGGATGGATTTTTGAAATTGCTTGGGACAGCTGACTCTTTTTTTTTTCCCCTTTCATTTTATACTTTTTGGAACCAGCATATCTATAATTGTTAGCCTATGTCTATACCACCATTATGGTTTGGAAGCAAACAGCTTTTTTGAGTTTCATGAACATATAGATGGAGAGAAATTTGATCCGGGATGTCTTATACCCAGACTCTCATTCATACCTAATTTAGATGATTTTGATGGGACTTTTCGATGATTTTAATGGGATCTGGGACTTTTGGGTTGATGAGATTGGGATAAGATTTTAAACTTTGAGTTATGCTGTAATGGGTTAAAAATTTGGACAACTTTGGAAGGGGGTGAATGTATTTTTCATATGTGATGAATGTAAATCCTTAGAAGCCAAAAGGAAGAATGTATTAGGCAGAATAATGTCTTCCGTAGACTTGAAAATACAGAAATTTCCTGAATTTCTTTAATTGGGTGAAATTTTCTTTATTGGTTGGGCCCAATGTAATCATAAGTGTATTTAAAAGTGAAAACCGAACAGAAGAAGAGTGTCAGAGGGAGATGTGACTGTCTATGGAAGATGTCAGGATGATTCTAAGTGGGAAGGAGTAAACTAGCCATTCCTGACTTGGAAGATGGAGAAAGTGGGCCATGAACAAAGGAAAGTGGGCAACCTCTAAAAGCCGGAAAAGGCAAACAAACATATTGTCCCCTAGAGCCTCTAGAAAGGAACCCTGTTGATATCTTGATCTTTGCTCAATGATTATCCATGCCACATTTCTGACCTACAGAACTGTAAGGTAATATATTTGTGTTTTAGGCCACTAAGTTTGCGATAATTTGATACACAAATCAGGAAACTAATTCAATACCATTATATAATGACTGACTTAAGGGCATAGTTGCAGAATGAAAGTCAATTTTTTAATGAATCTCTACAACAGACTTACAGTCTTCAACAAATATTCTACTGTTTAGATATTTCAGGATTGTCCTTCCTACTGCTGGTGCTGTGACATACATTCATTATTTTTGTTTGGCTTAATTTTTTGCTCTTCTCTATATTAAGATAATAGCCCCAAACTCTGCTATTGCTTCTGTCACTGGTTGAAGTTTCTCTCCTGGTACATGGAGATACATATATACATATACAGATTAAAATAACTGAAAAATAATTCAATGATGCTCTTATGTCAACCTTTTTTTCTCCTTTCATAAATACTTTTTAAAATACTTCTCTTTATTTTATCAATCATCTCAAGTCATTTCTTGATCTGAAAACAAAAAGGTAGGTACAAAAGGTTTTTGATGTATATTCATGTACTCAGTGCATGCTCTTTTGAAGATGTTAAAAAATAAGAAACACGTAATTTATGATATCAGGGTTGTGATATGATATCAGGTAGAAGTCAAATGTTGCTCAAAATATATCTAGAATACCATGTCATTCAAGAAAGGACAGAAAGAACTGGGCATTCTGTTCACAGTTGTCAGGGTCATGATATTACACAATCCCCCTTTCCTGGTGGTATTGGATATTAAAATTAGAGAGTCAAAAACACAGATTCAGTGTTATGCCTTCCAATTAAATAGCTAATGAGCTAGAATAATGACCCTTTCTCCTAACTGGTTGTAAGAATAATTAGATTTAAAAATATTTCACACATGAATGAAATCACAGTGTTGCCAGTCAGAGAAAGTGAAGATAGAGCACCGTACTTAAATTTTCTCACTCTGATAAAAGCCATTTTGATATTCGGATGATGAACAGGACAGTTGTAATATTAATCATTGTCCAATATCACTATGATCTTGAAAAACAGAATACAGTTAAGTGGATCACTGGTGGGATTATAGGAAACATAAAAAACAATGCTAAACATTACAGAGAGCTCTATGCTAGAATAAAATTCCAATTAATAAATTTGTTCAAAATCTCAGTTTCTAATAATTTATATATACTGAGCCTTAGATAGAACGCATTTTTATTCAAAGCATTCTTGCTAAAATCTTTCTAAAATATGAAACAAGTGCATTATTTAAAGATAATTGAAAAACTTGGAGTACTTCAAGTATTATCACTGTGTATATAAATACTAATCATACCCTAAGGTCCATAAGTAATTTGAAAGATATTGATATGTATGTGTACTGATTCCAGAAAATACTGATAGAGTGGAGACAGGATTTAAGCCTAGATGTTGTCTTTTATTCTAAAACTCATTTGCTTTCCTGCGATGACTCCTTCTTTGATATTATGATTAACTGAAATATTTGAAATTTTAATAGTATTCTCCTTATTTTAGAGGGTTTAAATGTTAATATCTATTTATGTTATCTAGAAATGCTGATTTCCTTAAAGGTTAAGCTTTGAATTGATAGTTATTAGCAAGTGTTTTAAAGAGATTAAGAATAAAGGAAATAAATTTTTGTTGCATGCTATACAACATAGTTTAGCTTAGTTCATAATAATTTGGGAATTAGAAAAGATCCATTGTAACTCACAAGTCTCTGGCACAATCATTGTTAAGCTAAGTAGAGAGGTATACAGAACTTTTTTGGTTAATTCTTTAAAAAAAAGAAAAAAATAAGCCATGGCTTGATGTTAATTGTGCACATCAATTTCAGTGCTACTCATTAGTTCTCCCAAATGTTAAGAATTTAAATTTCTAGGAGTATCTTCAATGTAAAAACTATTATACAATTTTTTGATAGTCCTTGCTATATACATTTATTGGTTTTAGACAACTTCTATTTGTCTAGAAAACAATTAAGGTGAGAAACACAACTCTAACAATTGCAAATTTCAGGCAATTAATTACTCTGAACAAATTTTATACTGAGAAATGGGGAAAAACAATTTTATATTCAGTTTCCTGATCTGTTATCATATAGGAAATGAGGACAATAATAATATGTGACAACTAAATACATATGAACACTCAATAAATTGAATTTGTGAGTGGAATGTTTGGTATTACTGAAATTATTATTATTTTTTTATCATTTTTTTTTAATTTCAGCATAATGCTTCTGTCTATTAGATAGTGCTAATACTTAATACTTTCCAATATTTGTTGAACATAATGCTTTTAGGTCCTGAAAAAGATCGACAAAACTTGATTTGAAAATATTGAGCAGTTCTTATAATTGCCTAAGAACAAAAGGCTTATATTGAAAGTATCTGGGCATATGATACTTTTAAATCATAATTGTTTTTCATAAGCTTTTAAAAATTGTCAAAGCTCAGAAATAATATTGATAAATAATGTCTTACTCTCTTTAAAAGCCACAATTGTCTGATTTTATAAATCAAGAAGTTTTTCTATTCAATAAATTCTTTAGGTAGCTTGAAATTTAGTTGTCAAAATTTCGGTATAGTAATTGTTATCACTTAGTTCACAGGGGCCCAAATGCTGTGTCATCCCTGATAAATCGCGCTGCCATCAAGCAACATTAATTATTTCTGCTCCGTCTAGTAGACATCAACATCAAAATTTTTCCTCAGCTTTCATCTTCTGGGTGAAGTAAGCCCATTCATCATCTTTTTAGAAATGAATGGGATTGGATCATGAAATACTTTTTGATTGACAGGCTTCATGGTAGGTGAGAATAGGCACTGGTCAGCAAAGACCTTGCAGATTAATTTTCTTGGTCATGTTCTTGCCTCTAATGACTCATGACTTCTTTGTGCTGCAACTTTTAGAGGTCAGAGAGGTGATAGTATGTGAGCAGCAGCTAGCCTGATTTCTGGGCGATCTTCTCCATCCTTTTGTTTTCTTGTTTTCTAAGCATACAGAAGGAACCTGGAGACATTGCAAACAGTAGCAACCACTTTATCAAGCTGGGTTTCTGGGGCCGCTGAAGTGTGCCCAAGGTCATAGCTGGGATACAAAGGAGCTGGTTAAAAGTTTACATGTGAAAGGATAACTTCTGGAATACTGGCTATTCGTCTGTGGGAAAAACCCCAGCAGATTCTTAACTAATCTCTACTGACCCACTCCTGAGCTACAGAAGCAGCCCACTCTTTAAGCATTCTTATTTAACTGTGGCTGTGCACCCATCACCACAGAAGTTGATCAAAGTAGGGAGTAATTCCAGAACTTCCAATATGTGTCGCCCACAAATTTATAAACCCAAATTTCCTATCCTGAGCTTAGAAGAGTGAAATGTTTTTAGGGCTTGTAGGTATCAGCCTGAAGGAAGTTAGTTTTGTAAGTGTTTAAATTCTGAAGTCTAATCACCATTAAATGCATATGTCTCATTATCTCTGGCCCTCACAGTTTAAGTAAACACTGAAGAAGACATATTGTCAATGCTGAACTTTTGAATTGATTAAATTTTGATTCCTATCCTAATAGTCATTTTTAATATGATTATGTTAATGCAAAATATATCACAGAGGGAACCTGAAATGTTATGCATAAATTGAATAATGTTTCTTATGCATTTTCCTAATATTTCACATTCATTTTAAACCTGTAGCCTTGTCTATGTTCTTTCGCCTGCTTGCTGAACACTATCTTGTGTTACGTTCTTTGGTGAACATTAAATGGAGCAAATACTTTATCGTACTCATAGTACCTTATCATCTTCCCTAGAAAGAATTTTTCACTGCAATTTTGATAAATACTTAAGAACAGTGAATTCAGGAAGAGACATGAAAGATCTCCTACAAGTGTCCACATTTCGTGGGTAAGAATGGAAACTAAGTGAGTTTTGCTCAACTCCTTACCTGATGGCATTCTTTCATTCCAAAAACTAAATGGAAATATTAATTGTCTTGACATCTTTTGTTACACATTTACCCACACAAGTATTCTGAGTATTGCTTCGCTCTTTATTTTGAGATATTCTTCAACTCAATATTTTTCTAAAGTCACATCTAAAAATTAAAATATTTATTGGAAAATGTGCATTGAATCTGTAAGAGGAATTAATAATTATTCCTCCTGGAAAGAAACTAATTTCTCTCTATATCTGTGGCATGTTGTTACTTCTCTTTAATAAAAGTCTTTCTATCTTTTATCTAAATCCTCTTATACCTCAAATTCTAACATTACTCCTATTCCCTTACAAACTGACTTTTTTTAATTTCAGAGCATTATGGGGGTACAAATACTTTGGTTACATAAATTGCCTTTGCACCAACTGAGTCAGAGCTACAGACATGCCCATTCCTCAGACATTGCTCACCGCATCCTTTAGATGTGTATTTACCCATCCCCTCCTCCCCCTCCACCTGCCAGACACCCTGTTAATGTTATTTCCCATATGTGCATGCACATTAGAGTTGATCAATTAGTACCAAATTAATGATAAGTACATGAGGTGTTTGTTTTTCCATTATTGTGATACTTCACTTAGAAAAATGGGCTTCAGCTCCAACCCATATAATACCATAGGTAGTTTACCATTTTGTTTATGGCTGAGTAGTACTCCATGGTACATATATATTGCATTTTGTTAATACACTCACATATTGATGAGCATTTGGGTTGTTTCCACATCTTTGCAATTGTGAATTTTGCTGCTATAAACATTTGAGTGCAGATGTCTTTTTTTCCTTTGGGTAGATACCCAGTAGTGGGATTGCTGGATCCAATGGTAGTTCTACTTTTAGTTCTTCGAGGTATCTCCATATTACTTGCCATAGAGGTTGTATTATGCTATGTACTATGTACTTGCTCATACACCAGCAGTGTGTGAGTGTTCCCGTCTCTCCATATCCATGCCAACATTTGTTGTTTTGGGACTTTTTGATAAAAGTGGTTCTCACTGGAGTTAAGTGATAGCTCATTGTGGTTTTGATTTGCATTTCCCTGATGATTAGAGATGTTGAGCATTTTTTGCATATGTTTGTGGGCCATAAGTCTATCTTCTTTTGAAAAATTTCTGTTCATGTCCTTTGCCCACTTTTTAATGGGGTTGTTTGATATTTTTCTTGTGTTCAATATAGATTCTAGTTATCAGCGCATTATCGGATATATAGCATACAAATATTTTCTTTCATTCTATAGCTTGTGTATATTCACTCTAATGATAGTTTCCTTGGCTGTGCAGAAGCTTTTTAATTTGATCAGGTCCCATTTATTTATTTCTGTTGTTGCTGTGATTGCTTTTGGGGTCTTCCTCATAAATTCTTTGCCTAGGTCTTACAAACTCACTTTAGGGCAGAACCTCCCTATTCTTCCATGAACTCTCACCGGAGTTGCACTTAGGCCCCTCTGTTGTCTTTTTAA